>JAOTAV010031993.1:0-19851 GCA_026546445.1 Cyclargus thomasi
ATTAAATATGTGTATCATATAATAAAAATTTTAAATACGTGTATAATATAAAAGTATTAAATATATTTCCGTTGTCTATTACCCGTAACATAAGTCCTTCAGGTACTTACCACGGGACCAGACTAACGTGGTGTGAAGCGTACATATATATTATTATTATTATCATTTCAACTATTAAGTCTATCCTAAAAATTATGTCGATTGGTTGCTTCTTTAGGGTGTAAAGGAAAGACAAAAACAATTTTGGATGGGTATTATAGATCATTTTTCTCAAAATGAATATTACATTTACATGTTATAGTCTCTTCTCGTGGAATGCATATCGTATACTAAAATTTTCTCACATTTGAAAGGATAATATAATTTAAAATATGCGTATGTCACTTTACTACTAGATAACAATAAATGAATAAGTTCTAGATTGTACTTTAAAAACTCATTTTAATAATTTTAACTATTTCATAAATCAAAAACGACAAAATAAATTCGTTTTTTGTCCATGTGTGTTATTATTTTTTAAACTGTTGCCACAAATAAACTAAAAATGCCTAATAGGCGCTTTCGTTAGTGTTATTTTATTCACAACTTCAATAACTCGTTGGTAATTGTCTGACGTTTTGAAAAATACGGTAGTTATTTTGAAGCGAAGCCTTAAAATAAAATATGACAACCACTCTTTTATTCACAAACAATTTAATAATACGATTTTTTTATTATATTTACGGGGAAGCGATCAGACGGGTTACCTGATGAAAAGTAACTGCCGTCGCCCGTGGACACTCGCTGCAAGTGCGTTGTTCCTTTATGAAGGAATAGGGAATGGGAAAAAGAATAAGGGATTAGGGAAGCTGGGCCACCAATAAACTCACCACCACCCAATGCAGTTTCACACCAGTTTTCTGTGAGCCCGTGGTATCACTCCGTTCGAGCCGGTCTAAGAGGCGACTTTTCAAAAAATTGTTCTTCGTCCCGGGCGGCCGTTAACCACGCTATGCCACTGATCTAGATTGAAATTAACTAATAGAAATAACATTAAACAATACGAATTCAAACACGTTTATTACTGTCCCTCTAAAATGAAAGAGATAAAATGTTATAGTACTTTTTTACTACACAAACTTTATCACTGAAAAGAAAGGTCTAGAAATATCCGCATCAGAAATGTATGAGAAAGTACTTTAAAAGTTTCACGAAAGATGTGACCACAGATAAAGGGAAAATAGACATGCCGGTCGTCAAAGTTTTAAAAGATTTTTAAAGGTGGATAAAAAATTCCTTTCAATCGAAAATTGTTGCCAAAATTATTATTTTTTAAAATTAATTAAACCAGAAAATTTAAATGAGGTAAATCTTCATGGCTTTACAATAATTTGTATTTTTAATTTTTTATTTCCTGCCGATATATTAAATACTATACGATTTACGATAATATTTATTACCAAGTGGTAATTAATATTATCGTACTAACAGTTTTTTTTGTATTTGATATAATTTTAAGAGCTTTTTGTACTAGGATCGTAACTAAAACTATTTAGTTACGAGCCGTTGTAGATATTTGCCGTGGGAGAGCATGGACACGAATGGACCGGCTCGACCGGAGTGATACCACAGCCTCACAGAAAACTAGCGCCAAACGGCAATGTTCAGTGAGTTTACCGGTGGCCCAACTTCCCTAATCCCCTATTCCCAATCCCTATAATTCCCTAATTAAAGCAAACCGCACTTGCGACTCTTCGGATGTTACGAGTGTCCATGGGCGACGACGTTTGCTTTCCATCAGGTAACCCTTTTGCTAGCTTGCCCCCTAAATATCAATAAAAAAAAAGAAATATGGTAAGATGTGAAAAGAAACATCTAACATTTTCGAAGATCTTTGGGTATTTCTCAAGGCCTCAACTCGTGATATATTTTACTTTTTTGCATGCTCTTTTATGCTTTAGCAGTAGACACCAGAGGACATTTCGCTGTGCTATCCAATAAATTGTGTTCATGTTTCTTATATAAATACAAAAAGGAAACATCTTGGAACAGTTTGATTTTAGAATAGGTCTGTTGGGATGAATTTAGAACCAAGTTGGGTATTATGAAGGAGTTCTCTTACGGAAATCGACCTGTCTTCAATATTAAATGCTCAAAATTATTTTTTACATGTTATATTTCTTAAAAAAAATTTATAGTATAAATTGAATTTTTTACTAAAAGTCACAAAGTGAAATATACAAAACAATATATTGTTTTTGTTATAATTGAAGTCTAGATGAAGTAGCTAATTAATAAGTGTGTTTGTTTGTTTGTCCTTCCTTCACTGCTCTAACGGAGCAACCGACTTGATTTTTGGCATTGACTTGGTTGAAGGGTGCTGAATAACATAGGCTCCTTTTGGTTTTGGAAGAACATCACGTTTTTGGAAAAATCGTATTTTACCAATTTATATGTGATTGTTTGTACTGTTGGTTCATGGTGGAAATTCATGTTATATTTAATTTCTTTTGACATTTCGTTAATAATTGTTTTTTATATTTTATCTTCTACATCTATTTTAAGTTGTCATAATGCCACAGGAAAAAGCTACTTTCATAGACCTTTCTTTTTACAATTAACACATTATTATGGCGGCATTATGGCTGGAAAAAAAAATTCTAACATAATATTAATGTCCCCATACAGTACTTAGTCACATAATTTAGAAGGCAACCTTATTTAAATTATGTAAGAGGAATATGATGATTTCCTCCTACAGTCTTCGTTTTGCGAAAGTTTATTAAATTAATGCTTATTATTGGCAAATATTAAGTATATAAATGTGAAACGTAATTAAAGAAATGAGTGGAAGAAGCGGATAGATGTTATTTTGAAAACTGCCAGTTTTACATTAATGGAGATATTTTAACCGAGAAAATGATTTATATTCCATAAATCTGTGTGCAAATGATTAAATAGCATAGGTTCTTTTAAATTAGGAAAACTATAAAACTCACGTCATAAATTATTTCATAGGATAAGAAATGACCGATAAATTTCACGACAAAAATTGTTAAACAGCAATTTTTTTTTAAACCGCAACAAAACAAGCTTTGTGACGGCTTCCTATGAACGTTATAAGAATTTTAAAAATAACAAACTAATTTTCTCTTACCTTTAAAGACAAAAGCAGATATTTTTCTCACCGGAACTATTGAATCCGTTCGCAATCGTTTAAAATGACAAATGTCGGCGTCGGCCACTTATTTATAGCTCGTTCCTGGTAAACCCGCGATTGGTGTAACGAAAGATTAATCTCCGTTTAACAAATTGTTGGTATTGACCAAGAATTTGTCTTTGATGTGACTGAAATTATACTCATAACGAGAATCGGGTCGCTTTGTTCTGTTAGTTGCATTCATATATCATCTATTGTTTTTTAAACGGTAGTTGGACGGTTGACTTTAGTTTGTTCTTATTTTTAAAAAGTTTAAAGTGTTAAGTTTAAAAAAATTTTTAGAGTTTATTTTCTGTTTTACGTTAGTTTTTCTATTATCTACTCGCATAAAAAATTTCAGCCCAATCCGTCCAGTGGTTTGTGTGTGGATAAATCGCAATATCAGTAAATCAGACAACTTCGAGCTTTTTAGTTGAAGACATAAGTGGAAGAAGCGGTCAACTAACATGTTTTGCAACCTTCGAGTATATATATATTTTTTTTTTCATAAAATTTTGTCAAATCTTGTAACTACCTATTTCATTATCTAACTAGTGTATCTGGTTATACATCAAATCCACAACATTTTAATTTAAAATAATTTCTCGGGTCCTAAAGCTACCATTAACGCCAAAATCCGGGAGTTTTTAAAATGTCAGTTATCTGTTTCTTCCACTGATGTCATCAATTATTTCTACCTACTAAGATAGAGTGATAGTTTTATATGGTCTCACTATTTTTTTATTTATTATGAAAAAAAAATACAAAGTGCTAGCAAAAACGATAAAAAATTTCTTTCATTCAAAGACCTAAAAAAGTTTATCGGTTTCGGAGAATCACTTTCGGCTTAACATTTATTTGACAAATATTTTGGGCTGCAATAAATCGTCGGATAGTTAATAAAGTTTTGATTTGTAACAGGTAACCGTAACGCGTGCTATAAATATAAAAGTTATAGCCTTCAGGAGCTCGGTGCGCCCACAAGCGGATTACCGATATTGCTCACACGCCGCCCTAGGGCGAGGACTTTGGTTATTCATTTACTTCAAAAAAAAAAGTTAAATCGTCCATGGTAAGACCTTTGCTCGGCACTCGAGAGGGTGCGGGTTCGAACCCAGGTGGGGGCGTGTAACAAGGAGACATTTTCCGATCTCAAGTATATAATACGGACGCTAATTGCCGTAGGAGAGATATGCTTCGGCACGAATAAGCCGGCTCGACTGGAGTAATACCACAGCTTCACAGAAAACTGGCGTAAAAAGGCATTGTGCCTTGTTTCGTTCACTCAGTGAGTTTAGGGGGATCCCTAGTCCCATTCCCTTTTCCCTTATTTTTGAAAACTTTTAATTGGCTTTATGATCTCTATTGATTTTATGCTTAATGTATTCTGTGCAAGCTGTAAGTTTTCTGAACACAATAAAATAAAAAAAATATGAGCAACAAAAAACAATATATAAAACTTGTTTGCTGTCGGTACCGAGAAGAAAATTCAAACCAGTCGTTCTCAAGTTCAGCCGAAGGAGTAATAAATACTTTTAAAAATAGTGAAAGCAATACAAAACCCTCTATGTATATTATAACGTTATTGTTTTACCATCGTAGTTAAAAAGCTAACTGCACATATTTCATCCCGTGAACTAGGACGGTTGCATGTAAAAATGAAATAAGACTTCGAGCATTCGCCGGCGAAGCCTACTTCAATGTTATTAGTTTTATGTGGGTAATTGAAAAAAATGGTAATCGATATTGGAGCTATCTCCCCTAGACAAGTGGATAACGAACAACCCTTTTATAGGGATGAAAATGTAGATTGCGCCCTGTTATGGTTTTCAATGCTTCGATTCTATATAAAATATTATTGTGTAGGAAAATTGTAACAATTTTGCAAGCAAATTACTAAAAGTATAGACATGAGTGGACGAAGCTGATAACTAACAATTTGACTTTTAACTACCTTTTTAGGGTTCCGGACCGAAAGGGTTAAAATGGGAGCCTATTACTTTGATGCCTGTCCGTCTGTCTGTCTCCAGGTCTCTCAAAAACGGTAAAAACTAGAGAGTTGAAATTTTTACAGATTATGTATTTCTGTTGCCGTTATAATAACAAATACTAGAAAGAAAATAAATGAAATGTTTAAAAGTAGCTCTTATACAGCAAACGATATTATGAGATGTCACTTGAAAATGTTACTTTTTCTTATTATGGGTTTTGGTTACATGCAATAACGACATTTTTTTATTATTTTTTTTTTGTTTTAACGTATTTTTTGACAGTTTTCCCCTATTAATGCTAGATGGCGCAGCGGTACGACCACATCTCGCTATCGTTTGATATGCCGTGACCAATTAATAATGTTCAGCTTTCTGACGAAGTTTTCTCAATTTTTAGCTCTTTACTAGTACGGAACCTTCTTTTGCGAGACCAACTCGCACTTGGCTGGGTTTATTTGGAAAAAAAATGAAGACTTTTGAACCAGAAAAAATATTCGAAATATAAAAAAGGTTAATATTTTACTATCTGATTTTAGATAGCATGATGGAACAAGAATTGTATAAATTATTATTATTAGGAAAGTAATGAGCAATTTCTCGAATGTTGTAGAAATATTTGTTATGTGCGTCATGCACTATTATGTCTTAAATTGTAATTTAAATCTTGTGAGTGCATTTGTTTGTTACTTTTTCACGTTCAAACGGCTGGAATTTCTTTAAAATTTGGCATGGAGCTAACTGGTATTCTGGATTAACACACAGGCTACCTTTTACTCGGGTAGCACTGCGAGCAGCTAGTGTCTCTACCTCTATAATATGTACACGCTAAAGTGTTTTTACCTCTATAATATGTACACGCTAAAGTGTTTTTACCTCTATAATATGTACACACTAAAGTATTTTTACCTCTATAATATGTACACGCTAAAGTGTTTTTACCTCTATCATGTATCTGTTAGCTCTCAGGTGGTAATTCGCTTTAGGATAAAGTTACTTTTAGTTCCGTGAAGAGACAAAGGTAAGTACTTGTTTTATGCAGAAAAACGTAAGAATCTCGTACCATAATGACTTTTTGGGCAACTTGAGTAATTAACTAAACATAATTTTTTATTTTCATAAAAATTAAAAATAGACAATACCTTTCGAATAACCCAATGCTTTCACTGTTTCGTCTCAATAATATGACAGATTTTACAAAGTCTACCTTGTGAGTCGTGTGCCATTTAAAACACCTATTTACGAGCCCTTACGACAAAAGTTTCAAACAATTCGCAACTTTGACAGACATTTTGAACGACAAAAAGGATTAGATATACGCGATTGAACAAACTTTGGATAAGCCACAAGTATATTCTCGAACGAATATCAACCTTATGTACATACGATAAGATTCAACGCATTCGAAAAGGGGTGAGGGTTTTATTTTGTGGTTCAAGAATGGCATTTTTTTCAGCTGGTGTCTTGGGAACTAATAAATTTAAGGTCCCTTACTCGGTTTCTTCAACTTTGTAGTTTCAAAATTACATTACTTTACTCACTCAATATATTCGTGTTTGGTCTGACCCTTATTTTGCGGAGATCTTTTCTGTGAAAAAGACTTTATGCGAAAACAAATAATGTCACTAGTCTTATGTTTTTACCCGACTGCGCCAGAAGAAGGGGTAATGTTTTTCGAGAGTATGTATGTATGTAGGTTTTACACGCTCTGCAGTCTAAACGGCTTGATTGATTTTAACATATGAGGTATCGTTAGATTTGTCTTAGTAGCGCAAGTGACACTAGGTACATAAAAAATTAAAAAATTCAAATGGCGAATTTTGAAGTGGAAATTGCAAGGTCCCACAATTTTTTGCCGCCCATTTAGGTCGAGTAGGGTATCAAAATGAAGGGCTTTAAATAGCCATTCTAGAAATAAACAAAACTTGATGTTTAAATTGCAATGGTGCAGTCGGGTTTTCTGTTTCTGGACATTTAGCTTGTTTATTATAACAATTTGCTAGTATTTTCGATAGTCGAGGTAACTTAACATACAATGATTTTAAAATAACTGCAAAATCACTAAACAATTTACAAAAGTATTTAAAAAAAATATGTAGAGAACCCACATGAAACATAGGCACACTTTTTTCGTTAGCACTTTAGAATCAGTAATCCTTAAACTGTCTATTGTGTGGTTAAAGGTTTGTATAAACAAGCTTTTGTTGAAGTTTTTGCGAGCTTTTCAACATCGCAGAGCAAATTTTAAAAATATTTTTGTAAAAAAAAAATATTCAATCCTTTCGATTATAAGTTGACAAAAAAGTTAGTTACACAAAAACGCCGTAGCATTAGCATTAGCCATAGTTTAAATGTAAAATGTTGAGCATTTTCCGAATTAACTGTTTCATATACTCATTCATTGTTTACTCATTAAGGTTCATTGATCCCTGCAATGATTTGATAAAAATGTCCATAATTAAACACAAAATCAATTCTTATTGCAACGAATCAAATCTCATTTTCCATTGCAGGCGATAATATTTTGTTTGCACGGAATAGTGTCTGTTTTTCTTGTGTTTGTGCCTGAAGAAGTCTACAAACAGAACGTGCTTTTCGATAGACGAGTGCCTACTTATATTGACAAGAGCTATGTCTTATGTTAGTTCGCCATCGATGTTCAATTCTATGGATAGATTTAACAAGGCCATGCCGCGGTCCGTTGTGATTACCGATGAAATTTAGGCACCGCTGCGTCGCGATTTTCGCGACTTGCGTAACACAATTTTTAACCGGCTTCCAAAAATGAGGAGGTTATATGTTCGGCTGTTGGTTTTGAGATCTTCGCATCACACTGCCTTATATTTAATAAATTGTTATTATTATTTCTTCTTTTTGTTTTAACTTTTTGTTTCTTTTTTTCTTGTTTTCCTCTTTTATTTATTTATGCTATAATGTTCTTTCTTTTGTATATTGAATTCGTGTACTTGTGGTGTGGTGTAAAGTATGTCAAATAAATGTTTTATTATTATTATTATTATTGTTGTTTTTTTTTTCTATGTGCATGACTAAATAGCGATGTAGCATCTTTTTGTATAAATTCCGTTTCGTTTATTCAAAGCATTATACCCGACTGGTAACAATTAAAAAAAACGATATGGTCTGTCATCAAAAATACTTTTTTACTTATAAAATAAATAAAAGACGTTTTTTACTTATAAAATAAATAAAAGACGCAACGAAGCTAAGTGGCTTAGCTTAGGAAATACAACGAATACTACAAAAATCTTAACGCATTGGAGTATTCGATTATTTTGACTTTTGTGAAAAACAACTTAATTTTGTGAAAAAAGTGTAAAAATATTATCTATTATTAATAACACATCGATGGCACATAATGAAATTCTTTGGAAGGCTTCATTTATGGAGCATGACTCGTATGTAAGAACTTATTTGTTGTTTGCTAAACATACAAAGCTCTTTCAAGATTTTCTTCTAGATACTCAGCACCCCGGAGCTTATTTCCCGGTATCTTATAGTTATGCGAATCTTTCTTATTATTTGAATGATAGGTTTACATAAGTAACATAAGTTATATATAGATAAACTTCTATAAATCTAAGAAGCAAGTTCTTTTTTTAGAAGTTATTAATTTTTTTTAATCTCGCCTCAAATAAAACCTCTTGGAAACGTACAATTGTATCTATTAATTATTTTGATCAAAGGAAAAAACACGCTAAAAATATCGTAGTTATGAATGGAAACACCTAATATGGGTACCATAAAGGTCATGACGGTCATACTTTGTAGAGCGTCCGTAGCCTAGTGGGTTAGACCTTTGGTTCGCACGCGAGAGGATGCAGGTTCGAACCCCGGTGGAGGCGTGTACCAAAAAGACATTTTCCTATCTCCAGTACATAATACGGACTTTCATTGCCGTGGGAGAGCCATATTTGGCACAAATGGGCCGCTTCAACCGGAGTGATACCACGGCCTCACAGAAAACTGGCGTGAAACGGCGTTGTGCTGTTTCGTTCAGTGAGTGAGTTTAGCGATGGCCCAACTTCCCTAATCCCCTATCCCTATTTCCACTCCCTATACCTTCGAATGTCGCGAGTGTCCATTGGCGACGGCAGTTGCTTTCCATCAGGTGGCCCATCTGCTCGCTTGCCCCCGAATTTTATAAAACATCAATAATATTAAATTTAGCACATGATATATTATTGCATTTGATTTTAAATAACATTACATTTAAATTATTTTTTCAGAGATAAAAGCTCCTCGTTTTTTGAAAGTCGGTTAAATAGCCATAAAGAAAGTGAATGCGTGTCAAGTCGGTCGTATTTTTAAACGCAGGAAAACGTAACTACCCTCATTACGTCTGGTACTAAAACTTTATGGACTTTCGTTTCGCATTTGAAAGGTTATAAACACAAAACACATTTTAGCATAAATTATGTGCTGAAATGTCATAAAATTTGAATTAAATTGAAACTGATTTAATATAGTATGTAACATAAGTGCATTAATCCCTGGTCTTTGAATTAATAATTTATCAAATAAAATTTTACAAACGAATATCAAATATCCTATATGAAATTCTGTTAATATTACTTCAACTTTAGATACTCAAATATCTCTTACAAAAGATCATTTAAGCAGAAAAAATATTTAATTGATATCTATTAGACCTGTAAATACTTAAACCATACCCAACATTAAGAACGCCGAGAGTTTCTAAAATATTTTGAATAATTTCTGTAGAAATAATAAAAATAATTATTCATCAATCTTGGTAAGAAGACACAATTTGTCAGGTGTCCTTACAGCCATAAAGCAGTGAGTTAAAAATAACTAAAAACGACATATGTGCAAAATTGAAGCCCTCGCAAACACATGAAAGTAAGTATGTTATTTTTAGCAATAAAATAACCGCAATGAAAACAATTTACTTTATAATGATCAACCGAAAACAGCATTAAATAATTTACTGTTACACCGCATCGAGCAATAAAAGCTCGTACAGCGTGCACATAAATGCTAAATTCGCGTATTCAGATCTCACATGCCTTAATATAGAGTATAATTCTATGGACGGTCATTAAAATGGCCACACCATGTCATTATTGTCGAAACAACAAAAAAGTAACAGTGCCACATATCATCGCGGAAACTGGCACTTACGCCCGTAGTTTCTATCGTAAATCAAAGATATTAAAGATGGTGGAACCTCTTTCGAGTTCACAATATAAATCATCAGTACCTTTGCATACATAAATCATATAAAAATAGTTGCACGCCCATGTTTCTCTATACTTTAGTTGGGGTACTTTTATTCTTGTTGGGGTCGTATTGGTTGACAACCTTTTTGTAAAAGTGATGCTAAAAATAAAATATATTTAAGTCTTTGAGAGACCCGGGCAAAGGTTCTTTACGATATCGACTAGAGAGCCTTCGTAGCTTGTAAGAGATGACTAGACGTGATACGGGAGTGCTGAGAATCTTTTACCTTATTTTGTATGGATAACTGCTTTATGGGTATATTTTTAGGTGTAAGTAGATGTTGCCGTGAATCTGTGTGCGTAAAATCTAACACAAAAACAAAATCTGTTCACGAAGAAACCATTGTTTTATTATTTATGAAGTTAGATACAATAAAGTAAAATTAAACAATAATTTAATATTTTTATTAGTGTTGAAATAATTAATATCATCCGCGTGAAACAAAATATGGAATATCTGATAAAAGACAAAGTACAAAAATACAGATTTGATATACTTAGTGAAAACTACATTACACCAACAGTAAAAATCGCAGGTAGCTTATATAACGTTATATCATTTACTATAGCGTGCACCATCATTGCTTTACCAAATCAAAGCGCTAAATTGTGAACACTTTCACGCACGTGCTGTCCATTTTCGTGATCGCTTCATTACTTTCGTTTTCTGATATCAAATATTGCGTTCTTTATATGAAATAAATTTAGATGAAGATCATTGAATTCACTTTCGACGTCACGATCTCGAATAAAGCTCGTCTTGGCTAAGCCGGGTGAAAAGGTTTGTGGTTATCACACGAAGCCTCGAGTCGCTTTATACATTTATGATTCTACGATAACTTTTTGATTTGCAGTCCTAATCGGAACTAACATTACCATGCTTTAAGCCGGTGTCATTTTAAAGATTTTGTCATCGTCCCGCACGATAGCATTGATATTAATTTTATTATTACCTACATCAATAAACATTTACAAAACAGATGATGTAAATATACGTTGTAAAAATTTAGTCACATTAGACCTTATTACTATCATACTAAACATAAGTAACCTTTGTAACAATAACTGCGTTTTTCAACTTCGTGTGATAGATCTTACATTCATTGTATCATAACTAATATCAAAGCGAAACGTCAAGTCACCAACCATTATAGAAGTGTTACTGTTTTGTAGAAAACGTCTTGTTAGAATCGTGACGAGATGACTGAAGATAAACCACAAGTAACAGTTTGCAGTTGACACGGACACAAATATTTCATTGTTGTACACAATACATCTTTTGAACATACATTTTGCAGTTTTCTAAAGGTGCTATTTAAAAAAGTTTGGATACAGTGCATTTCTTGTTTCTTATAAGATTTGATTTTATATTAATTTTGTTCTTTTGCAATTCGTTCATTAGCTATTGTTTTTCATGTCATTATCATGTTTTCATTGTTTCTTTTACAATCAATTGTGTTCTGATTCAATTATTAAGAGCTGATTACCATCAATAGAGAACATACGTGTAATATTTTTTTTTTTGGAAAATTATTATGGTAGTGGGTAGAGGGAGAGAGCAATTCTGTATATTTACAGAACGACAATATATCTCTGAATTCTGTTGAGAAATTAAATCTCCAATATCTTAACTATAAGTTATTGGAGATTTAAGTTTTCTACCCATCTCTTTCTCTCAAAACGTAATTTAGTATAAACTTTGTATGCATCTTATAGACTTTGACGTCACAATCAATATCGGATCTCTCCTTGTAACTGACTACTTTAAAGGCTTGCGACTTTGTTGTTTTAAATTTTATTAAAAAAACTAATTGGACTACAGTTTTTATTTCTTAAAAAAATCTTTCATATTCGCTATTGTCTTTTATAGACTATGATATACTTTATACACCCTTCTCACTATTCACACAAGACAGCTGCAGAGAGATCGCTAAAATAAAATTTTATACGAGACTATTAAATTTTATTTTTTCTTCAATTCAGCAATAGCACGTAAGAGTTTGATGTGCTTTTAGTTCATTCAGTATACAGTTATTGAGCTCATTTGAGTGTGAGCACTCGCTCAGATGTTGAGGAACACATTTGAGACTAGAAATTAAGTAAGAAATACTCCATTTTCTACGTTCCATTTTTATATAGAACAGCTTGTAGTATTCATTTTTATTTTGTTTTAGATTGCGCTACGGATATTAAGTGTAGTTTTGAAATATGAAATTCAGTAAGTGATTTTAAGTAGTTTATATCTTTTAGCCTTTAATGCTTACTCTGGTATGCAGGTTTTCCACTTCGTTTCATTATGTCATTTTGCCATTGGAGAGCCATGCTTACGAACGAACGGACCGGCTCGACCGGAGTGATACCACGTGCTCACCAAAAACTGGTGTAAAACGGCGTTGTGCTGTGTTTCGTTCAGTAAGTGAGTTTTCTAGTGTCTTAACTACCTTAATCCCTATTACCACTCCCTATTTCCTTATAAAGACTGGCAACACACTTGCGACTCTTCAGATGTCACGAGTGTCCATGAGCGATGGCTGTTGCTTTCTATTAGATAATCCGTCTGCTCGCTTGCCCCCTAAATATCATTAAAAAATTATAACCATCTACTGTTCCCTTTAGCATGTCATCCATTGCCTCCCTGAAAACTTCTTAAAATCGTGTAGTGCTCCAAGTCATCGTTTAGCTAAGCGTTTTCTGCAATCTAGCATGTTGTTTAATTCATACTTAGATTCTAATAAAATAAAAATGAAAGTGTGTCTGTCTGCTTGCCCATCAATCATTTCTTTACCACCAATATGCTTGACTGCATTTACTGACATTTTGCACAGTGTTACGTATGGAGTATTTTTGGAAAAATCAACGGATTCACTTATTATTTTGGCGTGATCAAATAACGGGAACTTTTCAGGAATTTTCAAATTCTTATTAGAACAGAAGCACAAGATCGCATCAGGTGGTTATTGTAAAAAAAAGTTTGAACGTTCATAAATCTACCCTAAAAAGCTAATGTTAGCATTTCACGTTCACAAAACACATTCACGTAATCTAATATAATGGAAACCTTTCGATCACAAATTGAAATATATGTAAAAGGTATTCAATATATCTTAGAGAAAAACATGTGACATCATTTTAACACACATCCGAGGCTAACATAGATAAATCGGTCGGAAGCCTTCGCTACATTGACTCTCTTAACGACCTTTATTCGAAATCAGTTTTCCGTCGTTGATGCGCCTTTGGAAGGATTTTTGTTGGAAATACACAGGTTTCGTTGTTTTTTGTATATATTATCTTAGGCCGAGATTAAGACGAGAGAGAGAAGGTTTTAAGTGGTTGCCAAAAATTATCTAACAGTCTTTTAAAATACTATTTATCTTTCACTTCTAACTTTTTTCCGAAAATTTTGATCTTCTCTAGAACAAAAATTTAACCTTCACAGGAAAAATCCCAAAATGATATAATTTTTAGCGCGTCTCCGCACTGACAACTTAATCCGGGTCATATTTTTTTCTGCTAATTCAATAACACATTAAGTAACATAAGAGAAAAAAATCGCGTAAATAAAATTAACGCGATTAAAATCCGCTTTCCCGAAAAAAAGCTTTGTGTTTTAGAACTCAAAAATTAATTTTTTTTTCAACTGTTAAGGTAAGTTTTTATTTAAAAACTGAAGACTGGTTTTGTCTTTGTGTGAGTATTCTCCCCATCAGTGTTAACAAATGTGGATGCCACATACAATGTGAAGATATATTTGTGGGAACTGCTTTTGTAATTTTTATCAAACGCGCTAAATATATGGCTTTACAGAGTGACAAACATTTTGGGTCTGTCTGAAGAAAGTATGTATAAAATTTTGAATTTTAAACAGCTCACGACTTCAGTATATTCCTTAGATTTTGAATTTTTGAACTTTTATCTCTAATATTATTTTGTAGTTGATTTCAGCAGAAAAACTTTTCATATTTTCTGGGCTTCAAAGTGTATGCATATCCATTTTTTCTATTAAGCTGTTTGGAGGTCAAGCTATGGGTAACCTGCGTGACCTTCAAACCTCTTCTGTTAAGACTAACAGGTATACTTTATCAATAGTTACAATAAAAGAATAATAAAAAACTTGCATGTTATAACAACTTAAACTTATAACTAATCGTTATATTTTTCATTTCTTAATTTTGAGCAAGTTCCACGTTGTACACAGCCGTGTGTCCCCTAGAACAGTTTCATGCAATAGTCATTTTGTATTTGACACCCCCTCACTATTTGATTTATAGATTCGTTCGTTGACTTGTCTCTTTCGCTTTATTAATGAATTTATTTAAACGCTAATGAACAAGTTACTTTCAGACAAGTGAAACCAATTTATCTGGATCAAGAATGAAGTTATTTCGAAGACGTAATTAGCCTGGCTTATAGTCAACGTGTTTTGCAATTGTAATATGACAAGACGTATGGCTCGTATGTACTGAGATAGAAGAGGTGTAACAATGATAGATATTGCTTATTAATTTTGGTCTTTGTTAGAATTTAATGATTGCATCATTGTATCATCGAATGCTCTTTTTCCAATTAGACCATAGTGCTATCTTAAATATCATATATATTTTTATGATACTTACGAGGCAAGCGAGCAGACGGGTCACCCGGTGGAAAGCAACTGCCGTCGCCCGGCAAAAAGTCGCGATTTTTAGAGGTAGGCAAATATAATAAAATAAAACAATAATATATGAGAACTGATATAGGAGAACTTTAATAATATAAACTATATATAAATATAATAATAATAATAAATAAATAAAAAAAGTCTACAGCGTACTGGACTTAACGTATTATAAGATAAAATGTAAACTTTGGTGCAAAAAAATGAAATTGTAAATCGAGAAAAAAATATATATAATTATAATAGGGCATAAGCTTATACACGTCTTGAAATTTGTAATAAAAAAAAATATCCACAGCCGAACATAATAACCTCCTCGTTTTTGGAAGTCGGTTAAAAAACTGCCGTCGCCCATGGACACTCGTGACATTTGAAGAGTCGAAAGTGCGTTGCCGGCCTTTATGAGAGATAGGTAATGGAAGTAGCGAAGTTGGGCCACCGGTGAACTCACTCACTGAACAAAACACAGTGCAATGCCGTTTCACGCCAGTTTTCTGTGAGGCTGTGGTATAATTCCGGTCAAACCTGCTCTCTTTGTTTGAAGTAACCCATCGACTTTATTTTTAAAATAATCATGGCCTTGAAAAAATATCAAGTTTCTTAAAGGTATTATGAGAATATCAATATTTTTACGCGATTTTGAGATTTCACTCGAGGGAAGATGTGGGAAAAAGCTAGTTAGATCATAAAGGTGTTAAGAACTGTCTGAACTAAGCTGGGAATCAACTTCTTAAGTCCAAAACATAGCTGTGCTAAAGCTATGTTTTAGTGACCACCAATGAATAAGGCATGAACATTTCTGAAATAAAATACATTATATGTTAATATATTTTTCATCGTTACATCAACATTTCTACTTTCCGCGTTAATGAGAACTTTGTATACGTTATAAGTATAATCTTTTGTAACCGAAGCTTTTTGAAGCGCGGCTCATCAATTTTAAACACACGGCGAGTCAGTGCATTCAAAGGCTTTTTACTAATGCTTTCAGGAGCTTAATTAACATCCTCTCCTGTGAATAGGGATACTTAATTCGAGCTGTAAGTGAGGGCATAGACTAAGTAATTGAGTTGAAAACTGACAAGTTCATGAGCTTAGTTTATTTTACCTTTTACATCGTTCGAAGTGTGACTGATTCTGAATGTATTTTATGCTTTTGTTTATTAATGGCTAGGTTTTTTTGACAATTAGGGGGCAAGCGAGCAGACGGGATACCTGATGGAAAGCAACTGCCGTCTCCCATGGACATTCTCGACATCCGAAGAGTCGCAAGTGCGTTGCCGGCCATTTATAAGAGAATGGGAATAAGGATATGGGATCACAAAAGTTGGGCCACCCGTGAACTCACTCCCTGAACGAGACACATCACAGCGCCGTTTCACACCAGTTTTCTGTGGGGCCGTGGTATCATTCCAATCGAGCCGGCCCATTCGTGCCGAAGCATAGCTCTACCACGACAAAATGCTCGTGGCTTCATACAAAAAAATGTTGTGAAACACGAATATTAACTATTTAAACTAAGTTCATAATAATCTAGTTGAATGGTTGCCTCGTAAGAGTGTGAAGGAAAGTCAAACATACAAACACACTATTTTACTTTGAATTAACTATAACTTGTTAAGCACCTTATTAAAGCACTAAATGATATCCCCAAGTCCGTTTCACCAAAATTCGTTAATCGCGCTGGAACCGTACATTTTTCCGGGATAAAAAGTGTCCTATATCCGTCCCCGGGGACTCAAAGCATCCCCATACCAAATTTCAACAAAATCGATTCAATGGTTTGGATGTGAAGAGGTAACAGACAGACAGATAGATAGACGCGCAGACACACTTTCACATTCATAATATTTGTATGGATTAAATTCATTGTCTAGCAGTTCTTTAATTTATTATTCCATTTTAAAGTAAAAGGTATCATCACATATTTAATTTTTTTTTGTGGTTGGTTTGGGTTTCGTTACTCGCATGTAATTTACTTCAATTTAAAGTAAAAGCACCAAAGTGGGATGTAAAATATATAAAAGAATTCAAGCTGGCCAACGGACGGTGGCCATGATACTGCGTTGAGTTGCCATACGTTGCTGTAACGTAGGACAAAAACACTTCATAGTTTGCCACTTCATTGATACATTACTGACATGATTTTTTTTTGTCGAAAAGCCATGTTTCATCGCGAATGATTGGAATTAGGCGTGAAACTTGCTTGCGTTTTGGTCAAGCGAGTGACTTTACTGAAGCCTTTACTCCGTATACCTTATTCCCTAATAGTTTATGCCCGCAACTTCGTTGCGCGAAAATTCGTATATTACGGGAACCGTACTTTTGACAGGGTGAAAAGTATCCTATGTGTTGCCTAGACTTAATACATAGCTAAATAAAAAAAGATTTATTCGAATCCGCTCAGTAGCTCCGGAGATTAGTGCGTACAAACAGACAGCTAAACAGATAAGCAGACAACTTTTTTTGTCAATTTGTGTTTGTGGGTAGGGCTACATTAATAAGTTTATAAAAATATTAATTGTACCGACTCGCCAATTTCACTGTTTTATTATATGTTTGGATATATAAATTCCGTTTCCTTATTTCTGGAGCCAGTTTCACCATAAAATACTGCAAAGCACTTGGCACACATCTGATGTTACAAGTGTACACGGGCGACATCAGTTGCTTCACCTCGTTCACCTCCTCATTTCATTAAAAGAATACTCGTTATACGCAATGTGACTCATATGACAGACTGACGTATTTACAAAATGAATTTGTACGGTTATCGACACACCGCGAAGTTGCAGTTTTCCGTTGTGTTATCGTGCGTTAGCACAACGCAAAAGTGTTTCATAAACTGCGATATTTCGCACCGACTACGCAACGCATTGCACCCATGTGGCCACACACATAGTTTTTTATCGCAAGCCTCTAAAAGTACCAACAAACTATTTCTTTAGTGTTTTGCTGTTCATTGATTTTTATTTAAGATATATAAAACTATTTCAATTTCTGGACTCAACCCATTTCGTTGAAAGGGTGAGCAATGAACCAACCAAGTGTGACTGTATGACAAGGGTAGATATAAAATTTCACGGTAAACCGTGTCACGGAATTAAATAAATAAAACGGAATTTTCCTTTCAATTTAAAATATGTACCAATTTTCGCTAAAAAAATATGATACACTTGATTTGTTCTGTTATGTAAGCTCTACATAATCAGCTCGGAAAATTGATTGTTAGTTGACTTGATCATAGTGCAAAGCTGCATCCACACCATCGTTCGTAGTACTTTGTCAACGAGTTGGTCAAAGGCGATCATAGACGATCGAAGACTACATGCTCGCATGTTATCGTCTATAATACATTGTGTATAATGTATTCGCTCAATGTCATTTTCATACAAAACGCGATTTTTAAACAAAGTGTTGGGTTGTCATTTTGTTGTTGACAATCGCAGTTTGTTCAGGAATTTGACAGAGTATAATAGGTAAATATTTTTTTAAAAAGGTGATAATGAATTGATGAACGGTTATTATGGATGGGCGCAAAATTTTAATATTTTGTGATTTATTAGAGAAAACTAATAAAAAACCTTTATAACAATCCTTCTATAAATATCATACGAGTTTATATTTTAAAAATAAAATGAATAGATAACCACAAAGTTGCGAACAACAAGTTAAAAATACCGTCGAAATATTGTCAAAGTACGGAGTCGTACATATTTTACAAAGTTCCTGGACTGAAACACTCTGTCCATCCGAAGCTTTACCAATACCTCGATAAAACAGAATTCGAAACATTCTTGTAGCGGAGAGTAAATTTAATTCATGGCGCTTAGTTCTAAAGTGACCTTAAGCTTTGCGCACACTGTTGATGGGGCGTGCCGGAGCGCATTTTTCGTGCAAATTTCGTCGCACTTTGTATCGCTACTGAAAATCGCCGGGGTAATACAATTCCTTTACGCTTATCAAAGCTCGTATCTGTCATTTAAAAGGGCATGTGAAGTTGGCCCCCAAAATTAAAAAAAAAAAAAAAATATAATGAAATGAGTTCTTGTCGCTCCCCACATAGTTCTAGTGTTCTTTGGTGTTTTTTAAAAAATAGTTCTGTTATTTTCATACATCAAAAACGTTTCTAAAACGTTCTACAAACTATCTTCATAGTAGTTTTTGATCTGACTTATTGATTTTTTTGTACAAGCTGGTGAAAATCACAAATGGGGAAGTTAGCCCCCCATTATTTTAAAAACCAACCAACTAGTCGACCAACCAGTCGACGAACAAGTCGACCAACTAGTCGACTAACCAGTCGACCTACCAGTCGACCAATCGGTCGACCAACCAGTCAACCAACCAGTTGACCAACCAGTCGACCAACCAGTCGACCAACCAGTTGACCAACCAGTCAACCAACCAGTCGACGAACCAGTCGACCAAACGATCGACCATCCGGTCGACCAACTAATCGACAGACCAGTCGACCAACTAGTGGACCAACCAGTTGACGAACCAGTCGACCAACTAGTCAACCAACCAGTCGACCAACTAGTCGACCAACCAGTCGACCAACTAATCGACAGACCAGTCAACCAACTAGTGGACCAACCAGTTGACGAACCAGTCGACCAACTAGTCAACCAACCAGTCGACCAACTAGTCGACCAACCAGTCGACCAACTAATCGACAGACCAGTCAACCAACTAGTGGACCAACCAGTTGACGAACCAGTCGACCAACTAGTCAACCAACCAGTCGACCAACTAGTCGACCAA
>JAOTAV010032003.1:0-19849 GCA_026546445.1 Cyclargus thomasi
TGTTCAAGGGGATCTGAGAATGGTTTAGATTAACAAAATAGCTCGGCAGGACAACGTCTGCGGGGTCAACTAGTTACCGATAAAAATAGTATATCAGAAATGAAAATTTTAAGAGTTTGAGAACCCAAAGAAAATACATATATTATACGGAATTTGTTTAATTTTTTGGGTTTCGCACCGAAAGGGTAAACTAGCACTAATGTTTGGTTTACACGTATTAAGTAGATAAGTAGGTAACTAAATTTTAACTTAACTTTAAGTTATTAACTGCACGTAATCACAAAATTTAGTAGGTAGTGGCAAGTCACTTAAAATTAAGTTAAAATTTGATTAAATACTTATCTAATTAATACGTGTAAACCAGACATTTAACTGCGATTTCTCTCCGTCTGTCTGTCTGCCCGCCTGTCTGTCTTCAGGCTGAATCTTAAGAACGGTAAAAGCAACTTACATTTTTTACAGATTATGTATTTCTGTTGTCGCTGTAACAACAAATACTAAAAACAAATAAATTAAATGTTTCCCCCTTCCTACAATAGCACTCAATAAAAGATAATCGTAAAGGTATCTTAAAACTAAAGTCCGCTAACCTTATTTTTGATATTTGGTACAAAGACACGAAAATATATACTATTAATAGAGGCTGTAGGATTATATCATTTGGTAATTATACTATTATTACGTAATTGCATTACTAATTATAGTTGTGGTTTTGTGGTTTAAAGGTTTTTTGACCTAATAATTTAGGTATCTGTAATTATGAATTGGCAATAATGACACAATATTCTAATAATTATTAACTCATGTTACAGCAAAATGTACCGAAATAGGCATTGCTATTTTCCGTTGAAAAGAATAACGAAACACTTCAAATCCAAGCCATCTGTTACTTGGATGTAAAATTCATGAGATACAGAATTCAAACTCTAAATCTACACCATACACAGCCAACAACAAAATTCGCGACGAAACAATTTTTAATAAACATAAAAATATAATTAGGGGCAGTCACAAAGAAACTTTTGAAAACTTTAATCTTATATTCAGTTATTAATTAAGTCCCCTTTCATATGGGATTTGTTGTATTTAATGAATACGAACGAGATATAAACACAGAACCATGTCAACTACGTTCATATTCACAGTTTCACTGAAAGCTTTACGCGTACTTTTTAAGTGATTGGACTTTAAACCTACACAATTTCGGTGATGGACAGTCCTTTACATGATTTCAATAAGCTCACTTACTTACTTATAGAAATAAGTTAACTCATAAGAGTTAACCTATTTCTGTTTGTTAATCATAAGATTACAATAAGCGAAAGTATGCAGTATAATTTTACTTGCTTATGGCTTGTGAGTTGTGATACCCAAGAATATTTAGCATAATCTTACTAAAAAAATAAATTTACCATATGAAAATGCTTTCGCCCAAACTAGGAGGCATCAACCCTCAATAAGAAAAAATCAGAAACTTATTGATAATAACCCCTTTGGTTTGTATAGAAATGACAAAATTTTGGACAGAGGGTTCATTGTCCTACCGTCTAAATTGGGAAATAGCAATTATTAAGAAATATATCGTCGCTATATATTTCTTAATTTAAGTATTTGTATCATTTTTTTGCTATATAATATGTTCTTTATCATCACATTTTGTAACTTAGAATTTGAGCAGTTCCGAATACGCCTAATTAACTACCAGTTGATATTACAATACCTGCGCAACCGTCGCACCGTAGTATTTACGTGTTCAGTTCCCGTGAACGTAGATATATTTAGCCGGCGAGTCGCTACGTTATTCATGAACGTATCGGTTGATAGACACATGCTAATGATAGAAGAACTAGGCCGAAATTAAAACAATGCCGTTTATTATTCCCTAGAGAGACAAATATGAAGCTATGAATTACACAGTACCATGGTTCTGGATACTTGATACCCGACTGTTCATGAAGGGTTACGTTTTTAAGTGTGTCTTATATTAATTGGATAATTTGTTTAGATGTACCTAATGTGGAATTCATTCGGTATACTTAAGTTAAGTTTTGCAGTTTTTCCCGTGTAAAAGTAGCCTATGTGTTATTCCAGAATACTAGCTAGCTCCATGCTAAACGTTGGCGAAATCGGTCCAGCCGTTTAAGCGTGAAAAGGTAACAAACATACACACTAAAAAATGTTCGCATTTTTATTAATAATAATTGAAGACATAAATGGAAGATTTTCGAGTAAATGGACTCTTTGGGGCCGGAAAAATAATTTGAAATTAAAATAATGTAGATTTAAGGTATAGCGAGATAGATAAGCAACATATACATATTGCTAAATTATAAGATTTACCAAAAATTTAATGGGAAAAATGAGTATTCACTAGAAGGTTGTAAAATGATAGTCATTCGCTTCTTTCACTTATGTCTTCAATTATTAGAGTGAAAGTATGAAGTATGAATAATATAAGTATGATTCGTGTTAGATTTACAAATCTCTACCGATACTAAACTGTATAGTTACATCTTTAGCGGTCTTATCAAATACTGAAAGTATTAATAATACTTCGAATCAGGAAATCTCTCCCGCGATTGCATATTGGAATTTTAATTAACGTATTTAATTACGCGAATAATTCTTTATTAAATTCTAGGGTAGTATGAAAATGCTTTCAGTTTGCAGCAATCTTGGCGAAAATGTTTCCCTCTAGTTTGTTATGTCACTATGTAATTTATAGTAGAAGTTATCGCAACAATGGAATAAATTATAAAAAAAGACCTCATTGTCTGCAGACATGGTAGAGTACAATATTATGTGCATCCAAGAGATTCAACAGTTCTGTTATACTCAGTGGGGTCAGGAGGCCCAAAAAGCATAGTAAAGTCATAATAGCAATACTGCAAAGTAATTGCTCGGCTATTCATTTTAGCAGATTTTGTTGAAAAATCGAATAGTTTTGAAATAACAGTTACTACAAAATAAATTTAAAGTGTTTGTAAAATTAGTGCTTTGAAAAATTAGTAGTTATTAGCAAGGAAAATGACAAAATGAATAGCTCTTGGTAATAATGCTAAGTGGCCATTTTAGACTTGGTTTACTTACTAAATGTGACCGAGTCGACTGCAAAGACGGTTGTTACGTATATGAATGCGCGTATCGATGTATCGAAATTTGGCCGGTAGGTTTAATTTTACACTATAGTTTATATAGTCTCTGAAATTATTCCTTAATAATAGCTGCAGCGAGTGGAGAAGGGATATAAAAAGACAGCTTTTAAATAGTATTCAATACCGCGAGTCACGACTAGGGTTGCCAGGTGAGCGCGAAAAGGTACCGGACAAATCCAAACTTTTCCTGTTGTGGCAGCAGAAAATATAATTATTACAGAACGAATTAAAAATTTTGACCTCCAATACTATAATTTCGAAAAACATTAAAAACACTTTGAAGAGACAATGCAATGATATGAATATTATAATGGGCGTCTGGCAAATGGCAACCCTGGTCAAAACTCGTATCGTAGGATAAGCTATTCCAGTGCACCTATTATTAATCTCTCTTCTCGCTGATGAGAGATTTTGAAATGAACGGCGCTATTGTACCGTGTTGTGATAACCAATAAGTAAATAAATAGCTAAATGACCCCCGCAACTCTGCTGCGCTGAATTTCGAGTAAAAAGCGATAAGATAAAAGGACACAGAATAATTTTATAAAAACTATTCTGTGTTCTTTTTTTGGGATTTATTGTAAATCTAAACGAAATTTCATAAAAGTCGCTTTAGCGGCTTGGGCGTGACTTTGGAAGATTAACAGACATCCTTACACATACATTATTAATGCGAAAGTGTGTTTGTCCTTACGCCCAAACGAGGAAACCAAACGACTTAGTTTTTGGCATAGGCTTAGTTCAATGGATAGCGAGTAAAATAGACTACGCAATTTTTGAATTCCACACGAGGAAAGCCGTCAACAGTTAGTTTATATTAGTAAAGAAGTTAGTCTTCACGTCTACTTCCAGTTTCCTCAAAGCCAAATATATTGCGGAAACATCTTGACTATAAAACTTCCACCTAATTAAGTCGTAATGCGAACACGGATTATGGCTAACTACTATTTGAGTACCGACGACCTTCTTACGGTAAAGACGCAACATATCGCAACCTACATCTTATCACACAACATTTATTAACCGACTTCCAAAAACGAGGATGTTATATGTTCGGCTGTAGATATTGTAAATTTTTTATACACACCATTTTGTTTCAATCACAATAAACTTGTCTTAAAGTGTAAAATAGTAAATCCATACAATTTATACTTGCATACTATACTAATATCATAAATGGAAAAGTGCATTTGCTTGTCCCTCCTACATGCCGTAACTAATTAACCAATCCACTTGATATATAGAATTAGCTGAAAGAAAAGTAACATAGTCAACTTTTGGTTTTAGATCAATTGTCCAAAAAATTGATATAATTATGCAATTTTCGATTTCCATACGAGCGAAGTCGGACGACAAAGTTCTCTAACCCGTGAAAACTCACGGCAAAGACAACAGGCAAGAAATCGTTGCAATAAGAACCAACGCGTAACCCTAAAGTGTTTACATGGGTTGTGTACGTTCTTCTATTTAACTTAAAATTTTTTGCATTAACCGCAACAACAAACACGAGTGCGCTTCCAGTGCAAATATACAACGGACAGAACGAAACCAGTAGGCCGACTTCCAACATACATAGTAACGAAGCGGCACAAGTACCGCGCGCGCGGTACCACTGAAAGAATACTTCAAACGGCTGAACTCAGAGATTCGGCTTGCGCCAGCAGATATATTATTACATCAAACGTAATGGCAGCCGAGGCACAGCGAGACACGAGTAAGAGAGTGTAAATGGATGCACTCGCCACGTCTCGCCTGACTTTTCGGTAAAGGGCCATCGTACGAGATCCTCACCCGAGAGCTCTCGGTGAGAATGTACAGCTGCCATAACAATTTCGAAATCGCTTCTAAGTGGGCTTACTGATTTGCTCTATGTGTTGTGGAAAACACATGGAACGCTGGCTGCTAACCCGTAAGCGAGACTGCTCGACCGTCACAGGGCTTGATTCTCAAGCTTCGAATTCAACCGCTTTGATCGAATGCCAGTCACGCTTCGATGCGGGAGAAAAGTTATTACCTTGTCACAATTTTTGGTGCCTTAGTCGAAATTAACAGCTTTACTGACTATCTACCTTTCAAATGACAAGACCCTAATGCCAGGTATACACGAGGCCAGTTTTTCAAGCCAGGAGAAAGCAAACTAATGACAGACGGACAGACAAACATACATTAAAGTTTTAACAATAGGATCTCGTTTTTACCCTTTAGGTACGGAACCTTAAAAATCCGTCAACGTTTAGTTTGTGCCGCTAAGCACACTATTAACTAATACTAAATTATTTATCATATTCAGCTTTTTGCCTGGGCTATTAGCAAAACCTCTGTTATTTTGTCACTAACTTTGCGGTCCTCGTGAAAATAAGTTATAAGATAACAGTTTTTTATTCATACAGACACAGACATTCATTCATACAGACATTTTATGACTTGTTCCAGGCTGGAGAACTGCTATATTATAATTATTACGGGTCAGCCAAATTCATCTGTTGCAAACTCTTTCGTAAACAACTTTAATATCAACTGCATATTATAACATAGTCCGCAACTTCCAAATTCACACGACTCTACATTATTATGGCTTTTAAATTACAATAATTTGTTACTTTTCTTTCGCTATGCGAATTTCACAGTAAATAAAGAACAACCGACAAACAGAAGAACAGACACCTGCATGTCACGTTTGACTACGAAATATTGAGTCATCATCAGCAAGCTATATGTGGCTGTAAAGTCTGGAACGAAATACGTATGAACGTTGACTAATAAGCACTTGTAACTTTTCTGATGTAGCGAGTATGGGCGACAGTAGTTGCTTTCCCTAAAGAGGGGCAATTGAGGAAAAGCAACTGCTGTCGTCCGAAAGTGGGGCTTTCTTGTTCCTATTTAAATAAAAAAAATAGACGGGATTTAAAGGGGGTACGATTTAGAACTCAGACCGAGATGTTTACATAGCTTTTTTTATCGGCTGGTTCCAATATTATGTTAACTACGTATAGCGTCGGTAGTAATAACATATTATTATTTTAACATTATAAATAATACAAAATATTATGTTGTGACCTATATACGATCATTTACATATAACATACGATATTCGCATGAGCTGGCAGATAATATTAATGATGGTTTAACTTACGCTACGCCAAATAATAGTTGAAATTAGGCCAACTCACTAGGACTGCAGGGCTGTTATTTTAGGGCATATTTGAATACATGGATGGATGATGCGTGTAATTAAGCTTTTTAGAATATTAGGGAAACAGTACTCATATTTTTAGGGTTTCGTCTTTTTGTTATTTGGCTACTCAAGGCAAAGCAGAACGAAATCTGAATAAATTTGTCATGTCTGTCTCTGTGGCCACCTTTTTACGAAACTATAAGGAAAACATTGTTGAAAGTGAAACGCGAAGACAGCAAGACTACCTGGTAATAGCACTGGAAATAATAAATGTATTCTTTTAACTCCATTATGATTTTATACAAATAATAATAAAATTATTATTTTGGCCTCTGCATACTGAAAACTGAAACCAATTTTTTATCAACAAATCAAAAGAAAGGTATCTATAGATATAGCCTTTCCAAAGAGGACAAAATGTAGCTTGATTTGTGTAATTATAATTCTGTTGGTGACTTTAAAAACAATACATAAGACCGAAAGTGCTGTGTGTCTTCAATACCCTTTATGTTAGAAGTCTCATGCTTGACATACATTGAAATGCAATGCATGTTTGTTTACGATATTTCCCTTCAACAAGTCGACGACATTGACCTAGTCGAACGTACGTGAAAATTGAATTAAAATCGAAAATATTTATCGAGCTAGCTGAGGTCAGACTTAAAAGCCTTCAGGTATTAAAGATATTCTATAGTGGAAATTATGGGTGCATGTTCTAGTATTAATATTTGAATACAAGCTGTTGCCCGCGTCTACGTCTGCGTCAAACTTTATAAATGTAAATTTTTTGATTACACCTCGGCTCCTATTAGTCGTAGAATAATGTTATAATATAGCTTACTATAAATGGATCAACTAACCTAAAAATAATCTTTGAATTCCGCGGCCAGTAGTTACTGAGATTACGGCGTTCAAACAAACTCTTCAGATTTATATTATAAGTGTATATTTAAAATAAAATAAAGAAACTAGGATTTTTTCGTCAGAGTCCAAATTTTTAAATAATTTTAATAACTTTACAGTCTTTAATAAAAAATACAAATCGAGATAGAAGCACAATCATTATTAATGATAGAGCAAGTATCAGAAGATAAAGTTCGCAAACCTGTAGTGGTAGACAAGTAATTATAGTCAGCGCTTAGTTGGAGCGTTGGTAGCCTAGTTGGTAAGACCTTTGGTTCGCACTCGAGAGGGCGCAGGTTTGAACCCCGGTGGAGAGCGCGTGTACCAATGAGACATTTTCCGATCTCCAGTACACAATACGGATGCTCATTGCCGTGGGAGAGCCTGCACGAATGGTCCTGCTCGACCAGAGTGATACCACGGCCTCACAGAAAACTATTGTGAAACGGCAATATGCTGTGTTTCGTTCAGTGAGTGAGTTTATCGGTGGCCTTTACTCTTCGGACGTCGCAAGTGTCCATGGGTGACGGCAGTTGCTTTCCATCAGGTAGCCCGTCTGCTCGCTTGCCCCCTAAAAATATCACTAAAAACAAGTACTTAAAAGCATCTTCAAAAATTTCGAGATGCTATTGTCATTCATAAAGGTCTCTTTATAGATGAAAACAGCATCTCAAAAGTTATTGATCATGCTCTTGGTACTAAGCGCTGACTAAAATTACGGGCCTAACAATACTTGTGTTGTAGGTGTTGAACAAAATATTTCGGGTACATACAGTTTGTAAGCTACATACAAAAGAAAGTTGACACATAGCACAGATAGTCAGGTTTTTATCAATGTGTGAAATATCATCATCATGGTATGAGTGTGTGCACACTGCACACGTCCGCGTACGAACACATAATTAATATGTGTGCATATTAATTATGTGTTCGTATGTGTTAAGTGTGTGTTTTTTAAATTGTTATTGTTATATAATGCCAACGTGTTTACAACGCCGTTCGGAGATAGAGACGATAGCCTTTTAACGGTTTATTCAACTTTAGTAGTAACATAATTTGTGTAATGTTCATTCAAAACTTGCAACCGTACAATTTAACAGTGCGCTGGAAGACGTACTCGTATTCGTTGTTGTTAATATTTATTTATACAGCGAGTAGACAGTAGTGTGTCTAGTGACAATGCGTGCGGTGTAACTTGTTGCGAAATGTATTTCTAAAGCGCATTTAAATGAGCTGTACGGTGTACCTTATGACGTTCTTGTTGTACACTGTGGCGTCTTCCATTTGCCTATGGCGGACGAGTGTATTTTTTATCTTACTTAGCTAATTGATAAATACAATTGGACTAAAAGCCGTATACATTTCTTGGACACGCCCGTATGATGATCCCCTAAGCGGCTGGACCGATTTGAATGTTTTTAAAGTATTTGCGGCACCCCAGATAGTTTTTACGAAACCTGTCCAGCCCCCTGATTCACGATGCGATTCTGAGCGGAAAAGGATACGTTCTCACGAAAAACTCCTTGCACTTTAAACAGAAGTTTCCGAAATCGGACACGATTCCGCGCGGAATCGCATTGTTTAAAGAACTGTTTAAACTTTTTATTGCATTTTCATTATTGAACCCATACATGACGTCTTTAACTAGGCGACACATTCAGATCGTGAATCAGGGGGCTGGATCCTCTGACGGGCCCGCTAATTTTCATAATCCTGAAGTATTTATATTGATAACTATTACAATATTTGTAACAAAAACTCGATTGAATGAGAATGAGTATAGTAGCATTACTTATATCAAAACTTCACTTTTTATTTTCCCTCCGATAAGATATTATTAAAGTTGACGCATTATTTTTGCGAAGCTTCTCACCGCAACCGGGTCAAATTTTACGATTTCGTTTATTGCGTACACTATACAGTCATGAACATAATGCTGGATACACATATCGGGTTCTTTCAACCAACTCCACATTCTGCACATTCTGAACAAGGATATATACAGCTAAAATCCTCGCTTTTGTTATAATTTACTGGACAAAAAAAATAGTGAATATGCTATTTTACTTTTTTCTTTAAACTCAATGGCTGTAAAATACATTTAAAAATACTAATTGGTAGCCTAATTATTCCCCCCTAACGACTACGCAAAGATTTTTTATGTATGAACACTATGTCATCAAAAATACCAGAAATCAGTTCCTAAGCCTGTAATGATAGTAAGAAACAAACGTTATGACTGAATCGCATGACTATTTTTATTTTGAAGCCAAATCACGAGGAAAGAATGATAATTTATATGATATTCAGTCCTCAGACTATGAACGTTCAGACAGAAATTAATAACTGTCGTAGGTCGAAAATAGCTTTGAAGGCAGGATAAGAGCTTGAATTCAAATGACAAATAATTATGCATTGTTAAATTAACTGCAAATAGTATTTTTTGATAGTGATAGACAACGATATGAAACTAGCTAGAAACCAAAATCAACTGGGATTTTATTTATTTTAAACTTTTTTCACAAAAGTACATACAAAGGTGTACACAATTTTTTGGTGGACTCGATTTTTTTTAATGATACTCAGGGGGCAAACGAGCAGACGGGTTACCTGATGGAAAGCATTTGCCGTTGCCCATGGACAGTCATGACATCCAAAGAGCCGCAAGTGCGTTGCCGCCCTTTTATGAGGCAATAGGGATAGGAGGATGAGGAAAATTGGGCCACCGGTAATCTCTCTTACTAAATTAAACATAGCACAATGCCGTTTCACGCCAATTTTCTGCGAAGCCGTGTCACAGAAAACTGCCGTGAAACAGCGAGTCTCGAGTCACTCCGGTCGATCCGGCCCATTCGTGCCGAAGCATGACTCTCTCACAGCAATGAGCATCCGTATTATTTACTTGAGATTGAAAAATGTTTCATTGGTACACGCCCCCACCCGGGTTTGAACCTGCACCCTCTCGAGTGCGAACCAAAGGTCTTACCCATTAGGCTACGGACGCAAAAATGTTCATCTACATAATGAATTGAAGCATAAGATAACAATGAATACTCGTAAAAATATATAACGTTATGATAATAAATAAAATTGAAATATCACGCGATGCTTTGAACACGTTGAAATTTGGAAGCTGTAGGGTTTTTTAATGAAATAGCTTTTATGTTGTCAAAGTTCAAAGCAACTACGTCATTCAGCTTTCCCACAAGCTGAGTGATGACTGTTTGGTTTTATAATTGTCTAGCTGAAAATAAACATGGACCGTAGGAAGGAACTGTATATTAATAAGTCTGTGTGACTGTGACTCTCCTTTCTTTAAAATAAGTCTACGCCAAGATCCAAGTCAATTGGATGCCTCATTATGTATTGGAGAAAAGACAAAGAAACATACAAACAGACACACTTTCTCATTATATTATTAGAATAGACTGATATACAGTACACCATGATAATGCATGAATTAATCGTACGCTATTTCTTTCTTTACTTCTCCATACTTTTTATTTATGAATGGCAGTTTGCAACTATTATGTTCCAGATGAAGCAATATTTCGCGCAGAATGCATATTTTACGAAAATTTGTATTGAGAGTCCGCAATAAAATTTTAATAATGATCCTTTCGTACAATCAGTTATTGTTATCGCCGACGACAAATGGTTTCTATGTCTTTTCTTGTTTCTTTATGCGTTTATTTTTTACTGTCGTCTTTTACATCGGCAAGGTTAGCATAGTGTCAGCAGACATACGAAAAAATAGACAAACTGACAGATAGTAGGGATAAACTGATGGATTTCCTTTGTGCATCCGTCACTTTGTCTATCTTGCTGTAGAAAGAAATTCTTTCTCGGTCGCTATGCTAAGGCCACACGTAAGCATTGCAAGAAATTTGCTTGCTAGTTTTGCTAATCTTAATCAGTAACGCAAAACGCAGACAAAAAATACAGCCAAACATGAAATCACTTCTCTAAAAAACTACGAAGAAATCTTCGATAACACATACATGAACCTATTTGTGTACCCAATAAGCTAAACGACGGATTGGCGACGGTTGTCGGTTGTTAACATTTAACGTGCGCTTCGCCATACAAAACAAACGCGTTAGAGACGGCGCCGGTAAATAGTATAAAGTAAAACATCTCGTGACGTACTTTATTGAATAATAGATCTTCGTATGGCATTCACTGAGACATTTAAATGTTTCCAGTTTATCTTTAGAACAGTGACGCTATTAGCATTCGCACCGAGCGTCCGCGGCAATACCAATTAGATATTATACTTCAACAAACAGACCATTGTCTAGATTAACTGCTGCAGGAATTAGGTTAATTGGTTTGAGGCTATTGATATTTTTCAATATAGGATAAACTAAGTGGTTATCAGTTAGTAATGAAAGGGTGAGATAGCTAACTGAGTGGTCATAGCAAATAATGATAAAGCAAAAAATAGGAAAGAATAAAAGAATATTTTTATATTTTTGGTAAAAGATGCCCTATATTATTTGGACAAAAATAAATACTATCAAAAATTTTGGGGTTGAGGTACGGTGTAATGTAGTCCCCGCTTCTCAGCAGCCAGGTCTGCTGTTCCATTTAGGATTTAAGTGTGTAATAGTGTAGTATGTGGCATGGTTTCAGTTTGTCTCAAACTAAAAAATTGCTACCAGCTGTCCCAGTGTCTCAAAATAAGCGATGTGAGGACTCATTATTAGCTTGACGTGAAACATTTAAATTCAACATGGCTAAATTAAACGAACGAGCAAATGAAGTGCGGTTTTCACTGGCCTAGGATTAGCTAAATTCCTATAAAAGCTAAGCACACACTTGCAGAAGTAGAAAGAAACGAAACTAAAAACTTAAAAACATTTTGTACAAGGTGCAACAAAAATAAGTTTTAATAGTAGTGGGGCGGCATAAGTGCCTGCCTGATGTAGAGTTCAAAGTAACAACACTGAATACGAAAAAAAAACTTTGTAATCCGTATATGGCCAGCGACATATTTTCATAGAAATCACCAAAAAAACTTGCGTTAAACTCTTCCGATAAACTCTTTACAAAGAATCAACAAACCCTAAAAATTAGGACTAACTGTTCTGTAACTACTTTTGTTGTAGGACTGTATTGTTTAAAGATAAAACGTCAAAACACTCAGGTTGAGTCTCTTAAACCAACAATTTATATTTGAATTAGAGCTTTGCACAGCGATCTTTGTATCAAAGGGAACCACTACTGCTTTGCTGTGTATTAGTGCACGGAACTTCCGTGACTTGGAGCAATTCAGTATTCATTAGGTACAATACAAATCTAATTGTTCCAAATAAAGATATTAAGAGCGCTTAGCACATTAAGTACATTTGCACGGATTTCGGTTAAAGTCAATTTTCGAACGTTTATGTTGTAAGGAATGCAGGGAACTTTTATAGATGCCTCCGTAGTACCACTGCACCACGGAGACGTCAAGGACGCTACAGGATTAGGGGACAGGATAAGGATAGGGACAGGAATGAGGTGCAGGGCGTTGGGCCTCCGGTAAACTCTGAGTGAGTGAGCCACTACTACCACTTTTACCGAAGATTAACACAAGTACCTAAATACCTAAAGTAATTGAAGGTATAAATTTACCTATAAAAATAATATGTTAAAATAGTTACTAAAATTCTTTATTACTTGAAATGATAAATATATATTTTTTTTCTTTTCCTCCTCGGAATTGCATGGAATATCCATATCACTTTAGCCGCTTTGAGACATATTAGGAGTAGGAATTGGGTGTTTTTATTTATGAATTATTGAAATGTTTTAGATAATGTTATTACTATTAAAAATATATATTCCGGAACTGTTTTACAGGTTGGGAGTAACCCATTTAGAGTCATTTTTAGAGGACTTTATGTTTATGTTTCAAGGTGCCAAACTTATTTCTTTACTAAGAATTTTTAACTAAGAATCTAAAATGCTACATTTTATTATTTGCTACATATCTTTTAAAACAGTAAAGTAGTAAATTTTTTCTAAGCATCGAAGACTAGTTTAAATGATTATTATATAGGCCTTTGCCAGACGTGGTAATTTGCAAAATGGCAGCTGTCATGGCTAGTCTTTTTTTTCCTTCCCGGAGCGGAACAGCGGCAAAGACGAAAATGACCAAAATGGCGGTGCCAGGCAAAGGGCTACTCTCGTACTTAATAAAACCTTACTAAAGTATAGGGTTTTCGTGGTTGGATGCCATTGCGGATCCTGGTGACACAGGAGATATCACCGATCTATTCCACCATTGGAAATGTATGGTGGGCCAAAGCGCGATCTAAAAAATGTATAAGCCTAGTTAGCGCTCTAACTCTAATAAACAGGATACGATGGGTACCCATCCCAAAATATCATCGTTCATATAAGTTATGCAACCTGTATACGTCAAGATAACTAACATAACATCAATAGTTTATCGTTCACACACAAATACCAATCTACCCTCCCACGCTTGCAACTTTACATGAAACTCAGAACTCGCGTAGACTACATTACACGAACAATAGCTACACCACGAGTTTGAAACGATTTATATATAATATTTTCAGTACTCGATAGCGACTACGTAAATTTTTAGTATGGCAATTTTAGTTCCGCTAGTGACCGCTAGAAGCGCTGCAAAATTATGCTATACTTAAAATTTACGTAGTGACATCGAGTATCGACAAATACTATTGCCTAAAACTCATGGTAGAGCTACTGAGATATTTCAAACTCTAAGTTCAAGTTATTGGTCTGCGCGGTTCAAGTTTTACAGTATTCCATATTTTTACTCTATTTACTCTATTTTCTTTTTTAATTTTTTACATTGCACTTGCTTCTGTTTGACTTGCCGTGTTTGTTAGTTTGGACGGGTTAAATTTAAATGATAAATTAAGCCACTTATCGATTTCCGATTGATCTGAAAATTTTGAGAGACTTGTAAATTGGACGAAATAGCAATATCATGATATCATCATCACCCCTATCGTGTTTCGGCCCGTGGCAATTAGTTGTTTTTACGATAAATAATTCAACGTTAATTTCAAATTTTTAGCTCTGAATAACTAATTCTCTAGTTTAACATACAATTGCACTAATTAATTTTTTAAGCTAGAAACTAATCTTTTCTGGCATTTACCAGTAAAGAATTATTTTAAAATTCACTACAACGAGCAACGGGACAATATGTAATGTAATGTTCAACAATAATTTGAATTCTGTTGTGTTCATGTTTGAACATTTTTTTATTTTACTAAACAGAAGAGTAATCTAGTGTTTAGTGTAATATATTTAATAAATAATGAATCTCTTCTTTTCCAAAAAAAAATGCATTTGTGGAGTGAGATGGTTTAAAAAAACATTTAGGGAGCAAGTCACTGTTTATTGATACTTTATGTTAGGATATCCACAACTTTTTTGACAGATCCACCATACAACATCTGTCAATTAATCAGATATCCAAAAAGGTTAAAGAGGCCCATCGAAAAGTAAAATAAATTAATACCCTGATATTAATTTAATTAAAGAAAATAAAAAGTACATTTAAAACTTACCAATTTAAATTAAGTATAGCTCAGGAAATGGGCTCCAAACTGCTATTAAATTTTAAATTAAGAATATTAAATAAACATATTGGTACCTATACATCAGCTTAGACAAGTTTTTTTTTTTATAACGGGATAAAACGCTAGAAAATCTTTATTTGCACTTCCCAAAAACATTTACAACGCTATACATAAATCCTGCTTATTTTTTTCAAAGAGAAAATTATAGCATTGCTGGCAAGCTAATTGAAGCAAACAATGTATTTTATCATCCGCCAACAGAGTTCGAATCGAAAATGCTTCAAAGTGATTTACCTTGTTTTGATTTGAATATTTAAACATTGGCGGAAATGAAAGGCGATAAATTGTAAATCGGGACAACTCTCAAATATCGTTAGGGTTATTAGATCCGAGAAGCAATTAGTAGGATTCATCGTGATTTTCATCTCATATTTAGCTTTCATTTATAAACCAAATCCACGCGTGTTTGATCTTTGGTGTCACGTGATATCCACAAGGAGTTGGATTAGCTATTGAACTGAGATAAATTTCAGCTTTATGTAGCTTAGGTTGAGCTACATAAAGCTGAGACTGTTGTTGTTTTTTGAGTGTTGTTGTTCAGTCGTCGCCTAAAAAAGATCAAAATTGGTATATAACCCCGTGCCAACTTATTTTGATCCAACATAGAATATTTTCTGGTTAATGATAATGGATGTACAAGTTTTGATATCAGTCACCACCGCATCTTAAGTAATAGGATTCCTAACCATGTCCCATGATACCAACATGTGTTATGATAAGAAAATAATGAGGACTTCTCTTGGGAGAGATTATAACGCTGGAGCTCGCGTTCAGCCTCGACAATTGACCTTTAATTTATTGGATACAACAGAATTAGACCGTAATAGCTTGAGAAGACGTCCTGTACAAAGAATAACCGATTTACAATGATGTTCATTGAACCCAGGCTAAAATTGTACTGTGGTTGAAGAGGAAACATTTGTTCGATGTATAGAAACTACTATTCTACTACTACATGAGGATTTTTAGATCTTGTCAGATTCTTCATCTATACATTACGAACAACACATTTTTAACCAACAGAGAACGGCTTAAGAGTAATCTCCTAAGCAAGGAGAGCGATCGTGTCCTAAGACCTTTGGTTCGCTTTCAAAAGGGTTTGAGTTCATTGGTTCACGCCTCCACCTGGGGGTAGAGGCTTGTACCAATCTTTCATAAACCAAGCTCATTGCCGCGGAAGAGCCATGCTTCTGCACAAATGGTCCGGCTCGACCGGAGTGACACCACGGCCTCACAGAAAACTGGCGTGAAACGGCGTTGTGCTATGTTTCGTTCAGCGAGTGAGTTTACCGGTGGCCCAACTTCTCTAATTCCTTATCCCTATTCCCTTTCCTTATTCCCTCATAAAGATCAGCAACGCAATTGCGACATAATGACACAGTTAAAGTAGTTTAATAATATCAAAGTTAATTTATTTAAGTTAAGCCAGGCTTGTTGGCTGTGTACAGGAATGAATAGTCTCCATCTGAAAGCCTGGGGCAGTGTATTTAAACGTCTTCAACCGAAACATTACCACAAATTCGGGAAACAGTGTCGTCGGTCTAAATACCAGCCCGATTTGAATAGACCTTCAATCTGGGAATTTGCAGATCTTGAAAGGTACATGATTTACCAAACATTGCTTGAGGAGGGGATAATTGACCCGCATCGAAGCTAATCAGAATAGTAATGCAACGTTTGGATCATTTCATTGGTCTTGAAAAAAGATAGATTTACTTAGTTACAAGAAATGGTTGCCGCTGGTTATCTTTGTTGATTCTGGTGACACCAATGTTATAATCTGTTTAGAGGGCCCGCGCTAGAATCAATTTTATCAACTTAAATATTTAATGAAAATAACATGAAACGAAAAATCTAAAGAATCTAGAATTAAATATAGAATTAAATTAATTAATATTAGTCAGGTACCTAATTACATATTAAAAACCTCTTGTCTCTTATTTGAATTGTTATTTGCCTCTATTAGATTATAATGAAAAAATGCGAGAACCATTACCAATTGGTATTTAGTTTACGGTTAAAGCAAACCACAGGCTTAATAGGAGCCATATAAGATAAACCCGACGAAACCAATGGTCGAACATTGTTCTACCGAATGGATATTTCGTCAGAAGTACATTTACTAAAGCTGAAGTGCTCGCCTAAATGTACGAATTCAGTCTACCATATATACGTAATCTTGTTGCATAGTGCATTGAAACGGTCAAGGAATCTTGACCGTTTCAATTGAATAAAAAAAACAACAAAGGGAGGAAATTGGTATTAATAATTTACATAAGTATAACAGTTTTCTGTCAAGTCACTGAGAAGTCCTAATTACAAAACGATATTTAATATTAATAATTATACCATAAATCAATTTATTGTGTAAAAAAATTAATAATTGAAAAAAAAACAAAAGGAATCTTTTCTAAACCAGTAAAGTCAATATAAGTTTCTATAACCAACAATAACTTTTTGTTTGACTTAGAAAAGAAAGTCTCAAAAGTTACAGATATAGTTTTATTTTATGTTAAAAAATAACACATTTACAATATCGTTCAATAAATGTTCAACATTAAATTGTGCGAGTAAATCCATAGCAACAAGATCATGCAAATTGTACAAAATAATCGTTACGAATAACTTCACCGTACTTTATTTTACACCGAATCGATACGGTAGCACCTCGAATTTGGCGACCAACGTTTTGTCGCGCGTTGTCAACAGATGCTGTCATAATGGCTATGCTGTGATGTGATTTCGTTCACCTAATGGTGAACGCACACTGCACATCTATCAGAACCGAGCCGAACAAAAACAATTCGATATATAATATAAATTGTCATAGAACCTCCTTGCCGGCGCCGAAATGTCCGATTCGTTCGCTGTCAAAGAAAATGGGGCTTGACTTCGATTTTTTTTGAAGTGCGATTACAATAAGTCCATACGCAGATATATTGAGGAAAACGCACGTACATACCTACTTAACTAGAATAGCTCAACAATAGACATACTGACATAATATCTAAGGTAAAATCTCGCTCTTAAACAGACGAAGTATAAGTAGTCAATTTTTTCGAACAGAGAAAGCCTGCGTAGTCAGGGTGCTGAAGATCAAGTTCAATTATCTTAATAATCGAGGAATGAATATCGAACTATATTTTAGCGACAAGTGGTCGGCAATGAAGCGACAACTTTAGGTGAAATTTGTGTAGGAGTCAAGACTGACGACAAACACCCAGTGTCCATTAATTTCTAAATAATGTAAACCTATTTGCTACCCGTGGATTTTCCATTGATATCATGGGGAACATTTTATTAATCGACAGCGTAATAATCGTTAAGTGCGAAAACATGACGAAAACGTTACAAAAATAGAGATTCGACCTTCAGAAGGCCAGTACTGAAAATGTTAGTTTTCAGCAGAAAACTAGGCAGCACTCAGAAACAATTAGGGCCTGTTTCACCTATCCACAACTTTTTGACAGATTCTCCATACATCATCTGTCAAAAAAAGTTGTGGAAAAACTATTCGACACTTATGAGTAAGCGGTGGAACAGGTCCTTAAGTTTACTTTAATTTAATGCAGACTTCGAAAGAAAATGTATACAGGTTAAGTCTAAACATTATCTACAAAAAGTAAACACGTTATAGCTTACCTCGGTTATGATAATTTAAATGAAATAAACATTTTTACTTTATGTAATAGTTCAGGTCAATGTATTGACAACATTCAAAGTCTTGCGGTTTTAGGCATGACATAATATGCGGTTAATACAAACATCGCAGGAAAAATTAAAAGTTTCCATGCTTCTAGAAAAACACCCAACGCCCAACTTTCCTAATCTCTTGTCCCTATTCCCTCATAAAGGCCGGCAACGCAATCCCGACTCTTCGGATGTCGCGACTTTCGACGGGCGACGGCAGTTGCTTTCCATCAGGTAACTCGCCTGCTCGCTTGCCCCCTAAATATCATAAAAAACACACTTTATGTTTAATAAGACCTATCCGAGCCCATTACAAGAACTTTTTAAAAAGCCCAAACGCGACTATGAAACGATTTCCCATCATGAAATGTCAGTGCCTGTCCTATCTGGTTCATCATCAGACCTTCAAAATTAATCGTGGTCGATTTTTATTATAGGACATGTCTGAAAGGGTGAACTACAACTACAAAATGATATTCCATAAAATGCCAGTTCACCTCTTACGATTCAATTACCCGATCAGTACGCCTAAGATACGCCTCGCGAGATATATCTCTCTCTCGAGCGTAGTCGAATTGTCGATATTTATTATGAGTATGTCATATTAGGGCTAGTAGAGATGAAGAGATAAATCGGTTAACATTGAGAAAACGTGTCGACAAAATTTTGTCGTGGCCTTATCTTAGCCGCTCAGGTGTACAACATCAATCATCATATTTTTACTGTATTGCAGTCATCAGAACCAACCAGAACTACATACAACTGTCAATTTTCATAACGCGATCTTTGGAAAACGGTTAAATTAGATATTTCGGATTCCATTACATCGTTATATACTGACAAACATGGCGATTTTATCAGCTTGTATCATTAGAGATTTGACCAAAGCGCGGAGTGTACGAAATTTTATACGGATTTCTAAGAATTACGCATACAGTGAAACACTAAAGAGATTAAGGATTCCATGAAAGCAAAATTAATACCATTATTATTAGAATTGTGCTCGAAATGAAATTATGAAAACGAAATTATGAAAGAATAACAAACTCTCTAAGATTTTCTCATTAAACACTTTTGTATTTGTAACTATGCTATTTTTAGTTTCTTCAGAATCACTGAAGCGAACTTAACAAAAGGATTAACATTATTATTATTTTTAACAAAAAATTAAAATCAACTTCCAAAGGAAAAACAAAAATACTAAAAAAGAAACTAAAAATTAAATAAAATGTATTCTTTAATAGTGCCTGTTTCAGAATTCGGTGAGGCATCAGCCTATTTCCGTACACAATCTT
>JAOTAV010032014.1:0-19842 GCA_026546445.1 Cyclargus thomasi
CATCCCCTTGAATGCCGACAGAAAACTTCGTCAAAATCGTCCTGTCTGCGTACGAAGTCGCGGGCAAAAGCTAGTTATATATAAATAGGATGTTTTGTCATTTAAAAAGTTACCGCGCTTGAGCGTTTACCTTTGAAAGTAATCGTGCTCAATTTGAGCGGTGTAGAAGTAAATTGTTGATAGAATATGGTGTACTGTATGCTATGTATAGTATGTAGCGTGTATGTTTGCAGCTAACTTAAACTGATTTGAATTGTCGCATGTGATATGCCGTTTTGAAATGTGAAATAAGTGCATTTTGAGTGTAAGGGGCGACCTACACCTGAAAATGCAGTAAAACTTTATCTTGATAAATGATACCATACTTAAATATGTGGTGTATTTTTCGTGTATTGATATTCTAGAACTTTTCTTTGACACAAAAAATTACGTTTTGTAATTTTAGCTAATTGTATAATGTCATTGACCCCTTTATTTATTGTTTCATTATTTATTTTTGTTTTACATTACTGTTCCAAATGAAATCCTTTTTTTCTGTCGAAACTTTTCAAAAGACATTATAAAATTTCCGGTTTCTTTTACTTTTTTGTTAGTTATATTTTTTAATCTAGTAATTATGTGCTTAACAGTATGCTTCATAAAATAATATTTACAACTGAACTGAAAAAACTCGTATAATATAGAGTGTTTCATTTTTATAGCTTCTAATTAAGTAAAGTGTCATAATTTATAGCTTCAATTTATTATTTGGCTGGATGTAAGTTTTGCCAGGGGATTGAAGTTGATATGACTGTATGAATATTACTGTCCGACCTACTTGCGATATTCTGTGATCTGTTGTGTATATTTTAGCCGTCCGTAATTTTATTATACGTCTCCGAATTAGTCTTGAATAATTTATTTATACTAGGGGTCGCTCTGTGGTCGAAATTTGACCATAAATATTTAAAAAATATATATATAATCTATTCTTAATTTACTCCCAGACTCTAATTTGGCAGGTATCGTTTAGTGGTCATAAGGCCATTAATTTTATGAAAAAAAAACAGACTTCAACCATAAACAAAAGAGAATTCGAGTATGATTATCGTGTCTTGTGAAAATATTATAGTGTGCAAAGGCGTAGCGTTTTATTAATTAAAAATAATAATTGCTATTCTACGTTCCTCCTCCATATCAACCGTAACTGGGATTACTTTTACGTTTACGCGTTTTTCGTAAAAAGGGGTACAAAATTTTTCGCTCGCGTATTAATATAGGGACTTTATGTTCGCTTATTCATAACCAGTTGGTGCCCGCAACTCCGTTGCGACAAAATTTGTATATCACGCGGGAACCGTGCATTTTCCCGGGATAAAAAGTATCCTATATCCTACCCAGACCTAATAGCTACTAAATAAAAAAATATTTATTTCCTTAGCACCCCCACAATGATTATTTTGTAAAAATATTAAATGTACAGATACTCCAATTCCACTGTTTTATTATATGTATAGATCACATAATGTTATATTGATTTAAATAATTCACTAGTAAGGCTTTGCCCGATCAGGACATCCAAACAAAAAAACTGTTACATTAATAATGATTTTTTGCTATTTTTTCTTGTTTCTTCAAATTTTCGTGTTATCTTCTATTTTGCACCATTCTCGCTAAGTCTAGGGCAATTATAGGCCACTTAAGTGCAAGATTATCGACCGACGCGAGGCCGAGGAGTACCCATATGCTTAATTGTATAACCTTGGGGGAGGGAAGTCGTTTGCAAGGAACATGGGGTACAATTTAGATCTATATCGTTTTTAAGCCACGTTTTATACAACCAATTGAAGTCTTATACTGTGTCCATAAAAAAAATTAAATTGACCCCTATGAAGCATAAAAAAAAATTTAGATTTCTATCAAGAGACATATTTAAAAATAAATTGGGTTTCGGATTTTTTCGTTTCGATAGTTTTTAACCTCCTAAAACCCCTAAAAGTCTTCCGTGCAACGAAGTCGCGGGAACAATCTATTACTTGACATAGTGCTTTCGCCCTAACTAGGCGGCAGTGGTCATAAAATAACCCCTTGTTAAAAAATTAATCATCTAAACACAAATCGCGATTGACAACAGCAAAGTGATGACACAAAACTTTGTTGTAAGTCGAGGTTTGTATGGACATGTAATTTTTTTGCAGAGGGTTAATGACCGCTATCGCCTTGTTTGGGCGATATCACTATAGTCAATGTTGTAACGCTGATGATGATGATGAAACATCACACATGATACTAAAGAGATTGAATTGCTGAAGCGAGAGGCTTTAAACCTCTTTTACTATGAATCTCTATAGGGGTTGAGAACTACAGTGCACCGCGCTTTCGGCAGTAAATAAAAATGCATTTCGTCGACTAAAACGCGCAATTTTAATGTACCCGCTAAAGGTTTTGTTCTTGTTACATAAAACCTCGAAACCTACATTGTCTCGTACTCTTTTGTTGCAAATAGAAACAATGTAACGACGATAAAATTGTGAATTTATTAAGGGCGCCTTATCTGCTTAGTGCTGTTTTTGAAATAAATACGAATCAGTTATAAGTTGACGTAAAATTCTGAAAAAAAAGGTGTTAGTTGAGGATATATCAGAGTCAAATTTGCTAATAGAAACACTATCAAATGAACTTGGGTCGATAGTAAAAAAATCCAAACTTGCCTTTTTTTAACCGACTTCCAAAAACGAGGAGGTTATATGTTCGGCTGTGTGCTTTTTTTATGTAGCCAGTTCCAAAGGTTTCAGATTAGCACAGGATTAATGGACATGCTACCGACTTCAAAATTTTGAAAATTGTTTTTAGAAATAGTTGAGGTTTAGCCAAATTCTGAAAAGGGCTTTAAGGGTCCAATCTTCAGTTTAAGTATGTATCTAGTGGAATTCGCTTAAGAGGGCGTTAAAAGCAAAATTGACTATTGCATAATTCCGTTTTATACTTGATAATAAGCTACGAATCGTTTCATTTTTTTAAACATAGATACAACATTATATTTGTAAGCTTATGTAGTGGCGAAACACGATAGCTTAGTGTTCTCGATAAAAAAAAACCAAAGATGCTTCTTATTTTGACGCATATTTCTTCGTTTCGCAAAACGGCAACGGACTCAGTATTTTAACACACGATACAAAATTCTGTTAACAAGTTTTTTTTTCAAATTTAGTAACTATATTTATCGAGTTATAGGGAAAAAACTGTTTTCGCATCGATTTCGCGCTGTTGTTTCACCAGGCATATGAATGACGGCCGTAAGTGTGAAGAAAGAAAGACGATTTTTTATTTATTGCTGTATTCGCCCCCTTAAATTCATAATTTAGTGTTATTTTCCAAATGATGATGATACACCTACAGCGATACGAGCGACGCGACTCCGCGTCCGTTGTCTTTTCTACGTCGGCCCTAAAAAAGAAGCCCTTAAAACGTAATACATATCTGAATCTGTGTGATGTCTTATGGGATTTATAACGTTTATGGGAAGGACTTAATGTCACAATTTTATGTTATGTAGGGCTGTGTGCTGTCCCAAAGCCATGCTTTGGCACATATGGACCTGTTGGAACGGAAAATACCAATTCCTCGCAGAATAGCGGTGTGAAACAGCTCTTGCGCTGTGTTTCGTCGAGCTAGCTTACCGGAAGCCGAAATGTCTACCCCGTATTCCATTTTCCCTTTCATTCTTTTAATTCTTCATTAGCCGGCAATGCATTCTTCTGTTGATGCGACTGTCCATGGGCGATGGTAGTTCCTCGTTTGTCCCCGCAATTTTTATGAAAAAAATCCGCATGATAGAATATTTTTTGGGTATAACTGATAATTGATAAATATTCGACCGTTCTTTTTAAACCAATCAAAAGCTCTATAGAATGCATACCTCCTTTCAACTTCATCTCGACCGCACTTTTAAAACCAATCAAAAGCTATATTGAATGCATATCTCCTGTCTATTTTACCTCAGCACCCTTATGCTAAGCGTTTCCTCGTCGATACTTCGGAGAAACGCAGTGGGAGATTCATTCTATGTTAAAACTTCTTATAACCAAACATGACGTTACTCCTTGACTCAAGTTTCAATGTCGACAAAACACAGAAACTCCCTTTATAGCAATGGTAATAGTAGCACAGATTTTAATAGGCGCCATATTTTACAAAGACTTTCGATGACGGAAGAAATCGAGGTAAGAAAGAAACATCAACAACAAGTTTATCCCGAAAACCTGACAAAATTTCTATACTTTTTTATGTCTACTGACGCCATGCTAGCCCTACAGGAATAGGTTAAGGAGGTTAGGTATAAAACTATGTTTGATTTTTCGAGCTCTTTCTAGTTGTGTGAGGCTTATGCTCTTTGAATAGTGACCTTGAAATTACGAGGGTCGTCCCACGCGGTACTCTATTAGTCTTTGTCTTTTATACGGAACCGCGGGCTCTGTACACAACATTTATAAATACAGTAGAGTAACTCGGGTAACAAAACTCATCTTAACGATGCATATTGCTTGAATGGCGATGCAAAATTTTAATGCCAACCAGCATGGAGACTTAGTTCGAGGTATCACTGCAGAATTGTACAAGTATCGAGTAGGCGCTCAAAATCACTACTCTGCAGTGGGATCTCAGACTAACTACATAGTGACTACTAGCGGACCCGACAGACGTTGTTCTGATGGGCCTTGGTATATTATAATATTTGTCATTTTTAATTCCTCTATATTTTTTTCTTCTTGTACGCTTGGCCTTATGATCATTAGGGCAAACGCTCACTTGAGATATAAGAGTAAGTCATTGTCGGTCTCAAATTAAAATTAGCATTAAAAACTGTTCTTTTCAAGACACAAAAAGTGAATATTACTTCTTAAGGTGGCTTTTCGATCCACTGCAATACTGTCAAAAAAAACCGGTTTCAGTGATGGTGGCCGGTTTCATAGAAACCAGACCTGTTACGCAGGAGGAATTTTATCTCTCTCTTTACTCTCATAGTCCAATGGAGTCGATAACCGACACGAATGTGGAGAGATCAGTCGCAGGACCGATTTTTTACATGCCCATCCGACGCATAGATCATTATACTTGTCAGACAATTAGCCTGCATTGTCCTAACCAAACTTTGAAATAACATGTTTCCGACGCGGGAACCGAACACACGACCTCCGGGTTAAGAGTCGAAATCTGTACCACTGGACCACGGAGGCGATGATAACGAGCGAACACTGACGATTGACGGCAATAATAGGATTCATTTTGCACTTCACCTCTTCAAAGCAGAGGCGGCATTGGTCGATAGACCAATGTCGGTAAAAATGAAACCTACCTTTATGCTCAATACTCCTAACGAATATTTTATTAATTTCAGACAGACTATACTTCGCCACACTCAAGTCGGGCTACAAGCCGAAGCCGACGCGCAACAGCAAGTACTTCCACATAGAGGACGAGATAGTCTACGAGAACTTCTACTTCGACTTTGGACCTTATCACCTGTGCCATTTATATCAATTTTGCAACAGACTCAACGATGAGCTGGACAAAAACCCGAAGAAGAAGATCGTGTTTTATACGAGTGATAATGAAACCCTGCGACTCAACGCGGCCTACCTTATCGGAAGCTATCAGGTTTGGGTTGTTTTTTATTAAACTGGGAGGCGAACGAGCAGAGTGAACTAATGGAAAGCGACTACCGCCGCCGATGGATACTAGCAGCTGGAAGAATTGCAAGCGCGTGGCTTAATTGGGGAAAAAGGGAATGGGGATAGGGAGTTAGGGAGCTCCGCCTTCGTACTTTGTAAGCGCCCGCGACTTTGCTCGAGTGAAATTTGAGAATTACGTAAAAATAACAAAATTCTTGTCAGTCCTATTTAGAAACACTGTTTCTCCAATACTAAAATAGCCCATGTTACTCTCCATCATTTAACTAAGTTTTTGCCAAAAATCATGTCGATTGGTTGTTTCGTCGAGACAAGAAGGAAGGTCTAACTAACAAACACACTTTTGCATTTATAATATTATGTATGGTAATGGTATTGGAGTATCCTCCCGATCGAAATACTCATATAGTGATAATAACATTCTCCTACGAGCGACTACAGCAAAGCAATTTGTGCGAAATTTATTTAAATCACGCGATTTTCAATCTTATATGTAGATCACGTTTATTATTTAACCCTTTTCGAATTATTTAATAGGGAAGATGCGTGTGAAACAAAATTTATTGAATGCAAATTATTATGATAGTGCGCTAAAAGATGTACAGAATAACAAAAATTTCACTGTGAATTCTGTTGGAAAATAAGTTAGATATTAGTGATTTAAGTTTTCTACATATCTTTCTCAAAACTTAATTTACTATGAACTTTATATGCAGCTAATAGACTTTGACTTCACAATCAATATCGGATCTATCTTTCAAATTGACTACTTTATAACTTTGTTGTTTTCAATTTTATCAAAAAACTGATTAGACTACATCGATTTTCAATAACGATAGTTTTATTTAAAGAACAAAAAATCACGCATATTCCCTATTGTGGACTGATCGCATGTAGGTATGCGTATTGTTCAGACCGATGTTAAAGTTGAGAGATTCTTTAATGGAAGATTGAGATACGTATTTTGCAATTTGATAGTAATTAATATACGTTTCTATGTTCCTATTATGACTTATTCCCAGCCAAGTTCCAGCCAGTCAGCAGTCACGTGACACTAAATACGTGAAGTTTGACATTCCCTAATGTCACTAACATGTTAAAAATCTATTCATTCTAAACTAGTATTAATTCAGTCAGAATAATAAGACGTAATACGAAAAAAGAACAAGGCAATTGTTGACTGTATATTGAATTGCCTGGAACCATGTAGGTTTGTAATGGTCATAATAGCCCCCCTGATCTATCAATAGTCCATACATTGACAAATAACTACTGATGTAGACGAAATTATATTATTAGATATTTCGAGTCCCAGTAAAGAAAATACGATTTGTTTTCAAACTCAAAGAAATCGCCTGCAACACGTGATATTTTTATCACTTTGTCTTGTCTCTCTTATGTCCTTAAAGACTTTAGAATTTTAAAGCCCGTAAATATAGTCAGCCCTCAACTGATAATATTAACTAAGAGCACGATCAGAAAATTTTGAGATGCTGTTTTCATTCATAAAGGTTTTTTATTATATCATTAAATTTTTGTAATAGGTGCTGACTTATTGTTAGTGTTAATGATGATGATGACTATAGTTGTACTTGACTGATACTTGACTATAGTTGGCTGTACTGATGTAATGCGAACACCGCGCCAAGGCATCGCAACTGGTACAAGGTTTATTCTAGTGCGCCTAACTTAGAACTATCAACTATTGTACTGCCGTCCTCAAGCTTAAATGTCGTTAACCAACATCTGGTCGTTTTTGACATTTTGATGCAATCATAATCAGAAGAAAAAGCTCTATCGACGTGTACTAACAAAATTTTTGTAGCTTTTATAGTCATCGAGTTATTAAAATTAATATTGTCGTTATGAAGTACCAAGCCCATAGAAAAACTGCGGGGTTTTTTGCTCATAACTCAAAAAGTACTTTTTGTACATAGCGACATTTTAGCTTGAGGACGGCAATGTATATAACCGAGAGTCTAGAACAACAACAACTATATAAACTTATCCCAAATGTGTTACGGTTGCCTTATGTAGACTTACTATTAAAAAGCTTTAAAGTATAAGGGTTCCGTACCCGGAGGGTATAAAAGTGTAACAAATATAATCACAAGTAAAAAACTAAAACCAAAAGAACAATTACAATAATAAAAAAAAGTAAGACGGAAAAAAAAATCTCACTTTTTGTTTTTTTTTTCGTCTTACTTTTTTATTATTATTATATTTGTTCTTTTGTTTTCTAATTTTGATTATCTTTGTTGTCTTTGCAGTGTAACGTCCTGTTAGTGAAATAAAAGTCTATTTATTTATTTTATGTATTAGCTGTTTATCTTTCGGCAACACGTTTTCTCAATTTTTTGCTCTGTACTGGTACAGAACCCTTAGTGCGTGAGTCGAAGTAGTACCTGGCCAGTTTTTTTTAAGTTACAAGATAATAATTAGTCTTGAAGTTGTAAGTCTGATTGCTTTTAATTACTGCAATATTTTAGATCTGGCCTCAATTCGCATGTCATATTTTATACAACTTAATAACCGGTATATAAATGCAGGATTGCAGAAAATAAAACGTTATGTAGCACTAGATACGATTAGCGAACGTTATATGGTTACTAGACGACCCGACAGACGTTGTCCTGCCAAGCTTATTTGTGAATATAAATGATTCTCACCAGTGGCGTAACTACAAGGTGGCAAGCCGGCAAAATGATACGGGCCCCCAGTCGGAAGGGGCCCCCGATCAGCCCACCTAGACAAGTGGCTAAAAATCGCTTTTGGCTAAAAATTTGTTCCCTATAAAATTAACATTTTAACAATTTATAAAATAATCATTATTAAGAGCAAAAAATGAAGATTTAAAATGTTAGTTATTAGTTTCTTACATGATATTAACATATTAAGATAAACTCCGCAGTTCCTGGCCTAAAAAATGTTGAGAAACGTATCATACACTAAAATAAATCTACAAAGTGATAATACTTCAAGTTCTATATTTGTAGAGTCCCTAATGTAGAGTTCGCTATGAAAGTAGCAGCGCCGAAAAAAAATAATTTTGGCATTTGACATACGTTTTCATAAATTTAGTAATATATTAGATGATGCCCGCAACTCCGTTACGCCATATTGCGTGTATAAATAATCCATTACTATAACACTAAATTTATATTAAGGTCTTTTTCCTCTCCTGTAAAATTGAGATTTTGTAGATATCAGTATTTGGTTCTTAACCGTCGATATTCGTATTGATATTCTAACAACAATGAATTCATCTTCCATGAAATGTATCAATGTTTTTACATGAATCAGATCGGACCACGGAATCGCGTTCTCCAATACTAACTTTAACGACCCTTTTTTTGAAATTCGTCTCCTAAGGGGGTAACCCTTAGGAGACGAATTTCAAAAAATCTCTTCTTATTATTTGATTTTTTTCTTATCCTAACAATATGGGTATCAAATGAAAGCTAGTAAAAGACGAGTCCAGAAAAACCTATATATATCAAATTATGTTGTATAACACAAATATTCATAAAGCGTGCGATTAATCGTTCAGGCGGCTCCCGAATAAGTATTAAAAGTACTGAAAACTCTGATATAAGACTATTATTAAAAAAAAAAAAAACAAAAAACCCGACTGCTAACTAAAAAGTAACTAACCTAACCTAAAAAGAAAAAATATTAGAACCTATCACACTCATATTAGTTTAACTTATTAATTTAAAGTGCAGGCGGGGACAAACTACTCTGTTATTCACTACAGACCACCGAAAGATCTACCAAAACTACGTTTGTCACCGCATGCGGCACTTTAAATTATTAAGTTAAACTAATTTAAGTGTGATGGGTTCTTTTTTTTTCTTTTTAGTGTTTTAAGCAGTCGGGTATTCTGTTTTTTTTTAATTTAATATCTGTAAAGAACTTAAAATTCAATGTAAGAATATGCTAGTACTACAACTTAATTCTATTGACAGTAGCAACTTATTCATACTAAATGTCATATAATTTAGACCCCTTTTATCAAGTTGGTTAAAAAAACATAAAATAAGGTATTGTAAGTTAGCTAGTTGAATCACTCTACTATTAAATATTAAGCAGTAAAATATAATTTTGGACATTGGATTATCATTTATCTGAATAAAATATACGTCTGTCGACTAGAATAAATTTATAAACTCAATGACGGTATAAAAATATGCCCTATGTGATTGCTTTAAGATGGTGTGAAGGGTAAAATAAGGTGGAACGGCTAACAGTATGTAAATTTAGCGGTCAAAGCCGCCGCGGAGAAAGTCGCCATATTTCAACCGGCCGATTACGGCACCGCGCCGCCCGCGCCACCGTCGGCACCGCGCCGCCCGCGCCACCGTCGGCACCGCGCCGCCCGCGACTGACGACTGATATGAGATTAGACAACGATACCGGATAAAATATAGATAGAACCATAGACCCATTACTTCCTCTATGATAGAACATAAAAGTTTATTATCTTACTACCTTATATTTTACCAAATAACACTGGCATTTGCACTGGACGGCATTGTGGATGATCTATACAATATTTTTGCCGTGAGAGAGCCATGCTACGGAACGAATGGGCCAGCTCGACCGGAGTGATACCACAGCCTCACAGAAAACTGATATGAAACGGCATTGTGCTGTTTTTCGTTCGGTGAGTGAGTTTACCGCTGGCCCAACTTCCGTAATCCCCTTATCCCTATTCCTATTCCCTATTGCCTCAAAAAGGCCGGCAAGGCACTTGCTATCTTCGGATGTCTCGAGTGTTCATGGGAGACGGCAGTTCCTTTCCATCAGGTAACCCGTCTGCTCGCTTGCCTGATATATGTATATTTTTTTTTATAATAATATTTAAATATCATAAAAAAAATTAGAGCAAAGTTACCAGTCACCAACCACTGTACACTAGTGCCCGCGAAAGGATTTTAAATGACCGTATGGTTCCCCAAGCGCACACTCCCCCTGACACAGGGACGGCAGGGTCAAATTTCTGATGACCATTTTGTCACAAAATTTGTAATTTTACGTGATCATAGAGTGCGTTTCTCTTAGCTTTATACACCCTGTTTAAAGATAAAGGCTTTACTCTACAAACTCGAAACACTATGCTTTACCTATACTATTTTGTCTGTGGTCTCCCTTATCCCTATCTCCTACAAATATCGCTGCTGCAAGATGTCGTGGCGAGATTTATATACACCCCCCTCCCACTTCCCTCTCTCGCTCCCCGCATTCGCCCGTCCCGTTAGTTCATAAATAAATAAACTTTTTACAGACCTAATGCGGTTTTTTGGCGGACCCACGTTTTTTGTCTACTGCGCTATGGGGGTCGGAAATAAATAACGATAAAGTTGTAGCGTAGGAAGTGGCGCGGGATTTAGAATGTTTTCGATACTAAATACCGGTAAATTATAAACTGTGCGACTTAACATGTCACTTGACCTTGACAATGTCAGTTTGGAAAAATGTGAATAAACACAACAAATTGTCCAAAACCAGCAACAGAAAACTAGCCAATTGTTACTGATACAAGCATCGATATTCTAGCTAGTATTCTATCGTGGGATATATATCTGTTGTGGGATATGAACGTGGTGGCCAAAGGTAGATCTTCCGACCGAGAGAGGTGTCTTACTCGGTCAGGCCGAAGCCCACGTTATACTTTCAGCTGTCGTATATATACCGCCGTGTTTCGAAAACTTCGATAGCGCGATGCAGGAATATTGCGCTGTAATGTGGGTACCGCCACACTGTTTTTGGACATTTTGGTGTATTTTTTTTTATTTTTTTCAAAATGACTTTATCAAGGTCATGACTCATGTTCTAAGTCGTACAGGTAATATATATTTACGTATTTTTTGAGTAAAAATATTTTTAACTAAAAAATATTTTCAACGACTTTAATCGCATGATTAAATTTGACGAGAACCGTACATTTTCCTGCATTAAAAAATTGATAGTTGTTTTTTTAACCTATTTAATCGAAACAAATATTTAAGCCTGCCTTCTTTTAGTTATAGACTAGATCACTAGACGATGCCCTCAACTCCTTTGCGCCAAAATAGTTTACCGCGCGAGGCCGTACATTATTCCGGGACAAAAAGTACCTATGTCCTTCTCTCATCACTACACCCATCAAAAAATCGGTTTAACGAGTTGGGTGTGAAAAGGTAACAGACAGACGGACACACTTTCTCATATATAACATTAGTATGGATATTGATAATTGATCAAAAACAATAATTTTTCCTAATATGTTTTAAAGTGTCGGAAGGTTTTCCTGCTATTTTCAATCACTCACTAGAGACAAGTCCGAAAAGTCCTGTTCGTGAAAGTCTAATAAAAACTATTTTGCCTCTAAGTATCTACATGAAAACACAACTTATGTCCACACCATAAAGGTGATGTGAGAGGTAAAATAAATACAAACGAACTAAGCCCTTACAGCTGTATCTAATGTGGGCACAAAATAAATCACTACTCAGTATTTATGTTAGAAGTAACTTGTACGGACTACGTTTGAAGGATGCGAACCGTTATATTGCTTAATGAGGTGGTTTTGGTTAATTTCATCCAGATACTAACCATTTAAAGTTAAATTAAGCGAAAAATTAGGTTGATAAGTCATGAATTTACTAAATTCTTTGAGGATTTTTTCACTATTTAGTAATTGGTGCTATTGTTTTTCTTGGGACTAAATTAATTCAGGGTTCATTTTGCTTTACCTTTAGAATAAAACTTACCTGACTTACCTGGTGTAAGACAGTTGGCAGCCTTTAGGTCCACATTGCAACCTTAATTTCTGATCGATGTAATCTCGGTAAGGGCCTATGTCGCCGCTTACAAAAAGACTATAGGCAACTTAATTTGACAGGTGTTGCATGGAGAATCTGACACAAAAGTTGTGGATAGCCCAAAAAAACTTTAACAGCAAGCGTCGAAACAGGCCCTTAAGCTATTCAATTCGTAAATTGTCATAAATTCTTACACCAATGTCAAGCGCGTTCTGACTCTTATTGGCCAAATGTTTAAAAATCAGTAGTAAGTATTCCTTTGTTTAGTAGGTAGGTACTTCAGTAGGTACATGTATTATTAATACAGTTACAATACGTTGTATAATCGAAGTTGGAAGTCTAAGAATCGGATCCCAGAAATGAGTTTACTAATTCGTCTCTAGTATACTTAGCGTATTAAACCACGGCGTCCTCCCTCGAGAGCTGAGTCCTACACTGATCCCACATCCTACATAATCCCTCATACATATTCATACCCCCGTGTCGACTCCTGACCCAGTTCACTCACGTCAACGGTAACATCATTCGTTCAACGATACAGATATTTACGACAAAGACAGTTTACTCACTACGTCAACGGTACCTGTTACCGCCATTCGTTCATTCGTACAAGGACATAGACATATATTTACGAGATAGACAGTTCACTCACTACCTCAACGATACCAGCAGGGCAATCGCGCTCATTTATTTCAAGTGAAACGCAAACGAAACTGAAACTTTACTCGACTTTTTGACGTATTTAGTATCGCTCTATCGTTTTGACAGCTCAGTCGAACGAATCTGCTCCGTTGTTGGAACTCAGACGCTGTCAAACGAAAAGTTAGTTCGAAGCTACTTTAGCTCGCACGCAACTCAAACGTTTTACGTTTTGGTGTGTTTAATTGACGAAAATCGATGAAGAAAGTAGAATTGCTTATAAAACAATTAATATAATAAATAATCAAACCATATTCTTACGATATTATGGCTTGGGTTTTACTTTTTGAATTTTATAAGAAGTGTTTTGATTTTTAGTCTCAGAAATCGAAATTCTACGTATTATGTGTCACAAAAACTATAATATTATCACGAGTCTCTTTTCACTACACTAATGGTGATCGTAAAATAAAGTAACTCATTACACGAAATTAATTTTAACATTTCCATTCGCAACTACAAAATAAACTTCTTATTTGATCTTCACTCTCAATCACTTATATTGGAGAAACACGAAACAATAAGTCTATTGATGAATCAGCGAGTTTTTTACGTCGGTTCTACTCGAGGGGTTAATTCCCGAACCGGTGGTAGGCACCGTAGTCTCGACGTTCAGAAAGTGTACTTAAAGTACTTTCTGAACGTCGAGACGTCAAGAGTTTGAATAAAAAGGTTTTGATTTTTAATTTTGACAACGTCCTAGCCTTCGAGAAAAGCACAGAATTTCGTAGACTAGGTACATAGGGCGGCAGAAATAAAATGGCCTACAAAAAAGTAAATCCTTGACTACACTAGGATCAAACTGCAATGCAAATCCTGCTAAGTGCCCTTCTGCTGCTCGGTCTCTAAGGCAACTGCTTACTATAACTACGCCACTGCATCGATAAATATTCATAAACAACAGTAATTTGGTTTACAATTAACGTGTTTATTTTGTTATAACAGAGTTATTTAGACAATGCCTCAGAGTACACTTCAACTCACAACGCATAAAGATTAAATGATATCGTTTTAGAAAAAGGGTACTTTACTTTTAAGTTCCACTCTTGGGTGGAAGTTTTCTTTGTTAATACAGATGAAAAAAAGCAATCAAGTGTTAACGTGGACACGCGGACGTAGGATCCCGTACAAATGCATACTGAATTTTTACATGGAAATTACATTTACATTTTCTTCGTATTTATTGCAGAGATGTATACCTTCTGCTAATAAAAATGTTTACACAGTGTGTTACTTTCGTTCGCTATTTTTTTTCTGTCATGTGACGTTTTCAATATGCCAGACAAAGAACAGCCAACCTTGAATAGTTAAACGCTTTGCAAACATTTTAATAAGTAAATTTTTATTACTTACTGATAAAGTTTCTATTGGGCTATCCACAACTTTGACAGATTCTCCATACAACATCTGTCAAATAAAGGTGTGGATATACTATCTGTAAGCTATGAAGCAGGTCCTAAATCTTAAAATATCAAACTCACTAGTTTACACTATTAGCTGGATACTAGGTCTAAGCAGACCTAGTGTCAAACGGTTAAACAGATGACGCACAGCCAACAGAATCTCAAAACAAGATGTACTCTACGTGCGGAACCCTAAAACAGATGAAGACGTTCCCAAGTATAAAAAACGGACAAAAAAGTTTAATCACCCGAAACGCCACATGAGTTATGTGACAGTTATCAGCACGTAATTGACAGTTGGCTGACGCGCAGGCGACGAACTGACGGTGCACACTTACGAGTTACGACTGACGTTAAAGTCGTTAGTCGTGACCCTGCGTCTAGCAGACCTACTACCTAAATTGGTTCGTACTTCGAAGTCAAGCGCGAAGCCCCTCGACTAGATCCAGACATTCAGAACCTAGGTGGAACACTACCTACTGGAGGTAATTTATATGCTGTCAACTCGAAACATTTTTAAAGGATTAACATCATTTCAAAGCGTTTTATCTTTCTTATCTCTTCATTGACACAATCGGATTAAAATTGTATTGTGTGTCACAATATTTACACAGAAAAATATAAAAAACCCTGTTGTCTATTACATAAAGATGGAGCAAAAGCTATCTTAATCTTATTTTAAATCATTTTGTACCATTCAAAACTTACAATAGTGCACTTTTAAACCCCTTTAGATTCCCTTCCATAAAAACCTGTAATCCATTCTTACAACAATTTCAATAGTAGAATGAGTTTTCTAATTCTAGAATATTAGAAAAAAATCATTAATAGGCAGACTAAATTATGACCACAACTCTGTTGCGCTAAAAATTAGTGTACCACATGGAAACCACTTTCGCATTTATAATATTAAGGGCCTGTTTGACCGCTTACTGATTAGTATCGGATAGTTTATTCGGAATTTTTTCTTGACAGATATTGTAAGGAAAATCTATCAAAAAGTTGTTGATTCCCTATCAGAAACATTATTAGTAAAACGGTGAAACAGGCCCTTAGTGTGTAAGTATGGATGGCCGAGCTCCATTATTTATTCAGTTTATACCTATCAAGACAGTCGACTAACCGGCCAAATTACGTAGGTCTGGCAACTACCAAATTATCTGATAGTACTTCTAGTAATTGCGCGCACGGTAAAAGTATTGTCCAGTATTCCCAGACTATAATACCTTAGTATTGTACCGCATTTTCTACGCGAGTTTACCTACAGTCGCCCACTCGCGCCCACCGTCTATTGTTGGTACAGCCGAGCACAATACAATTTGTACTCATGCTTCCAGTCAAGTTTGTACTTCATCATCATGATTAACTTGCTTGCTATCAGCACAATAAGAATGTCTCTCTTTGGTGTCTCTACATTTAGACTAGACTCTGACTTATCTCTATTTTCGATTGTTTCAACATTTTACATGTTCTCTAGCTCTAACGTGCAAGCTGTTACAACTGCAAGTTAACAACAAACTTTGCAGGGATGGAAATGGTGATATCGTTTTCTGGGATAAAAACTATCACAAATAGTCCTTTCCCAAAAATTTAACCCCAAATTTCACCAAAATTGCTTAATTAAGATGTAAGCGAGAATACGTAACAAACAGACAGCCAAACTCTGGCATTTTATTTAAAGTCCTTTACCATATTTTACAACCGTCTAATTGTCATTGTATAAGCCGTAATTGTATAAACAGCCGCGACCTCAAACTTCCTCCGGCATTTCGCCGAGTTCCAAATTTGAACCGTTTAGCGCGCGATTTAACTCGGCGGTAATCCGGAGACATCCAACTCGCATTACCGGCCATAAACAACGGCGGATGACAGATGACAGCGGCCATAGACAAGATACAGATAAAGCATAATTTATGGCTCCGTAGACTATGGTACATTATAATCAATAACCTGTGATAATGTCGTGCGAGATGCTTTTTAGATTGTATCGGTGGTTCATTTTTTATGTTAAGACAGGAGTATCGATATTGCATTCCATATCTGCCCACCTATTGTAGGCACTACCTAGTATCTACTACTGTGGAAAAATAGATTATATTCTTAGGTAGTCTTGGCCATCTTTTTTACAATTCAGACGATTTCAACGCTGCTTTTGTTAACTGTGGGCTTCGGCCGGCCGGACACAGAAGATCTAACTTTGTGACCACCACAAAAGCTAAAAAACTCCCCTTTCTGCTGCTTCACGGGCGAGCTCGACTCGCACTTGGCCACTTTTTTTCGTTGGGGTCCCCCCTCCTTATCAAAGAGCAATATATTATACACCCGTGACCACTTCCCTGACATATTATTATTTACTTTTATTACACCTCTACATTTTGCAAACATTTGGTTGGTCTTTTCAACTTTTACCTCAGAAATTTTAAACGGCTCAACCGATTTTCATCTGACTATGTCTAAAAACACTCGCAGGTAATCACTTTGAATAAAAAAAACTACATTGAAATCACTCGATTATTTCGGGACATACTATACTATGATGCCGAAAACACACACTCTAGTTTCGTGAAACAAATAAAACCGCTTTTTTGTAGGGGGTTTTTATCTTATAAATTCCAAAATAAACGTTATCAAATCCATAGGACACGCTCACACAGTTTACTTAATTCGACGATTTCAAGTGTTTTATGTCAAAGTACACAAAGTTACGAAGGACTTTCGGAATCGAATCATTATCGAAATGGGTCTTCAATCGAGTGTGAAAAGCATTTAATTCGAGTACAGAGTAATCTGAAAACCATTTAGGAACTTCTTAAACATGTTTTGTCTGCCCCTTCGAGTTTCACGAGCTTTTGTGACGCGCATTTATAATGTAAACGATCGGTAGGTTGCGGAAGTGCATTAATTTGTACAGAATACTTTGGTATTTTTAGTCGGTTACTTTTAAATTATTATGCTTTTTGAGATGTACCTAAAAATATATAGTTAGTTTACAATTTACATGTAATTTGTTCAAATTTGTAGGGCTTTCAAACTAAAGAACATATTTGTTTTAAACTTACCTATCTATATTTTTATTGACAAAATATGTCGCTAGGCTTACTGTGTCAGACACGAAGCGTAACAGTATTTAAAGGGCCTAAGTAATACCTTCGTTTCGGCTCGTAAGTGGATAATAATTTACGTATCAAAGCTTAATTACACCATCAATTTACCTCGGCTACTGTACGTAGCGCCATCTATCGGTGGCAGGCGGGTCGCTCCCGCTCCGCCCCCCGCGCACCGCACCGCCGCGATCTGCCGCGCTCGCTCATTCATTCGGTCTCCTCGCGAACGAAATTACGAATCAGTTCCGCTCCTCACGCCGCGTTGACTGCACGTCGCTCGCGCTCCCAACCGAAATACCGACATCAACTGTTTGTAACCACCGCTCAGCTGATCTGTGACTTAAGTTCGACGTTATTACACGGTATTGGGGCTACACCGAGCGAATTATCAGTGAGTGATACGAGTTAGAGGTGTTCTCGACCGAGTGTATAAATATACGCGTCCGAACGGTCGCGAGTGTGACTGATCGATACGCTTAAATGATAACATGGATTCAATTAGGTGTTTAAGACGGTGAAGTTGCGTGCCCTCGGCGTCCCGGCTGCACGTCACGCTGCTGGAGTGAAGCGGTGAGTTATCTATCGATTGCCGGCGATAGCTCTTGTTTTGAGGCGATAACAGAGCGTCGTCAACACATACCAGCATAATGAGCCGATTACAGCGATAACCTTCGAGAATATACTCTGATTTCGCCTTCACCGAGCCGAATACAATCACGGATGTAATATGATAGTTACGGCTTAGAGACGTTATCAAAATCAGGATACGACGATCAAAAATATACAAATAGTTACACACATTTCTGAAATCATAAATTAGCTAAAATTTATATAATACGCCTCTTATGAGGTATTTGAAAATAAATGGAGCAAAAATTTTGTACAAATGAGCCATTAACGTTTTACGACGCGCCACGGGCTTGTTAGTGTTTATGGACGTTATCGTGCAATCTTTACTAAATATTTACTGTAAACACTACGCGTAGGGTACAGGTGTTTCTTGCATTTTAAACAGACTTTAATGACTAAGACATCGTAATTTGAAAAAACTAAAAACATGAACGCATTTCGTTAATACCCAGTGTCACTCAACTACACAAGTTTCTATAGTGAATACAAACTAAAATTTCGCAGGCTAAAATCTATCCGCCCAGGAATCAGGCTGCAGATTGTGCAATAGAACAACAATAAACAAACATTACTACTACTACTATTAAAAAACACATGGTCTACCGGGTAAAAAAGAAATTTCGGGTCCGTGTAAGGAATAAAAAATGTTTACAAGAAAACCGGATACGTCGGGAAGTCAACGCACCCGCCACCTGAACGCGGCTATAGTTAGCCCACGGTTAGCCGCTAGTCTGGCTAACTAGCTGTAGCCGGCTACGTTAGCCGATGCACTTTCTCATTTGCAAGTCGAAAATAACTAACGAGGAACGAACTGACTCATGCCTTTATTTACGAGTTGCACTTTCCTGCCCATTATGATTTGCACGTTACCTGTGGTGGCTGTGGTCCAAACAACGAGATCAGTTATAAGAAATTCCGAAAAATAAATAAAATACCTAACCTCAAAAATGCTTCTCACTCAAAATGTCTTCAACTCAAAATACAGGTGATACGGGCAGCACCCTAAATATTAATTTATGACCGCAGCAGTATCTAAAATAACGTATAACAATCCTCCTGGAGAAACCTCTTATCTGAAAATCGGTTTAAAATGATGAGAATTAAGATTTGTATTCTGAATATGATAATAACAAATATTTAAGAATATAATTTCGAAATCAATTGCTATTGATAATTATAACAGCATCATATTTCATTTAGGTCCTGTTTCACCGCTTACTGTTAAAGTTTCTGTTAGGCTATCCACAATTTTTTCGACAGATTTTTGATAAATATTATAATATGAACTAACTAAAACTAAAAACGTACTAAACGTGTACACGCTGGTGAGTTAAGTTGGCGGGGTACGGGAGACGCTAAAGGGTTAGAGCACTTCGCACTTAACTCGTCAAAAAATAGGATCGCGTTCTATTTAAGCCAACTTAGTTAACAACTTACAACTTAACTGAAATTTGCCGTTCAAACGTCAAAAATAACTAAACTCGCCGATCGCGCAAGTTAACTCGCAACTTAACTAAATTAAGTGTAAATC
>JAOTAV010032055.1:0-46376 GCA_026546445.1 Cyclargus thomasi
GCGCAGCACAAGCCATGGTGACCGTAGCTGTCCACACGTGCGCCGCAAACACATTGATGGGGTACGACATGCGGTGCCCCAAGACGCAGGGCAATAGCTATGCGGAAAGTGTTTCGGTCCAGCAATGTTCCTGTGTTATTTGATGGAAGTACCTGCAGCCAAGCGCCCGACTCCCACCTCTCTACGGCCAAAAGCCGAGCCCGTTCTGTGGCGCTGGTAGACGTGTTAAAGAGTTTGTTACGCACCAGACCGCAGATAGGCTCGTCCCAGAGCCTCTGAGAGGAAGTGGTTTAGTATTTCAAAATCTTTTATTAGATTATAATAGGAGATTGATATTATAGAATAAAAGATAATAAAACATTTGAAAACATAGTAAAGTCTATGTGAACATTCAATTTTATTTTAGCTTTAAGACGTATGACGACGATAATTTCTGGCAGAAGCTTAACCACCGTTTAGTAGAAATATTAGAATACAGTAAGGTTTTTGGTATATAGAGTCACTTAAAAGTGGTCAGACTGACGTACTCAAAATCTGTCAATGCGATGAGACCCGGCCCGTCAAAAATGTGCCAAAGCGCATTTTGCGCTGCCCTGAGACCCGGCCCGGCACGCTCCGTTAGTGTGCGCGTAACTTTATTGGTTCTATTTTTTGGTTATTCTGTCTAGTCCTCCTTTAATGCTATGTAATTTAGAATATAATATAATTGTCTTACTTAGTTATTGCCATTCCACCTGGATAGTTCGTCATAGCCACTAAAACTAATGTCACAGAGAATATGACATTGCAGATGATTATAGTCATTGCACCCCAGAATAGCAATTCAAATACTGGTGCTTTGGAGCGCCGAACATATCTTAAATAAAAATAAATGGTTATTTACACAATTTAAAATGTTAATAGTCAATGGTAATTAATTTAATAAAGTTTATGTACTTTTTAAATAAATTACAATATATAACATTAATTATTATCAACCCCATATTATTAACTCACTGTTTATTTTTTCTTTGTTTGTAATTACATTTTTTCTTTTAACAAAAATATTATCAAATTTGTATGATATTTAAATTAATGAATTGTATTTTTTAATCTTGCATCAGTCATATTGTACGTCTAGTTTTTATGTTATATAATAGACTTTTGTAAAATTTAAATTATTATAACTACTCCAGGTAGCCATGTCACAGTTAATACTAGTACGGCTACCAAAGATTCTATATGTGGATTTAATATTCAAATGTTTCCATATGTGTAAAAGGTTTATGAAATTAATTGTGAAGGAGATATAAAAAAAATTGCTTACAAATACGAGCAAGCAGCTGCCGATGCCATATTGAGTAATGGAAATACATATATAATAAATCTCAATTCTTTGTGTGGCAAAAAAGAAAATATCAGAATAAATGTAAGAGCTGGGGCAACAATTTGTATAAGACGTCTTTCAAGGTAAAGTCCCATTGGAATCAACACCATGCTAGGACCAAGGCCTCTTGGCAGAGCAGAATAAAAGTACCATAAAAATGGTGAGGTCTGTTTCTTGAGTTATGGATTATTTTTTTTTAATTTAAAAAAGATATAAAAACTAAAATTATATCTGGTAATACAAATAATTATTTAATTATATATGCACACCATACATTATAAAAGGATACACCCCACTCAGAGCTCTTGTTTAAGATTGTGTTGAACCAAAAAACTTCTGCTTCTGGCCAAAGAAGCCGACCCCAAAACAATGAGTCTATTAGGACTGTCACTGCGACCAAACTTACTCCAGCTGGAATTACTATTTTTAAGAGTCTGAAAAACATATGTTAAGTTAATTACTAGTGTATTAATTTTAATTATATTTGGTACAAAAATTCTTTCATCACTGAAAGAGGATGATAATCCTTTCATATTGATCAAAGAATTACAATTTTTTTTTCAAATTATAGCACAGTTTTGTTCTGAAATAATATATTATGCTTTTGGAGTAAGACAAAATGAAAAAAAAATCAAATTTAACTTACTCTGTTAATGTAATTTTCCTAAAATGTAAATCTATTATAAGGAACAGTCCAAAGAGTAAACAAAGCTCTGATCTGAAAATGACAATTGATGCTCCAGCTGTGATTATAAATTGTTTGTAATTTTTTGATAGCCATCCTTCAAATGCAAGCAGAACTGGAAAAGTATAGCATAAAGTATAGGTAATTTATAACATTTGATTAAATTATTATAATATTTAAATAACTAGATATCTCTTTAATAATTTTATGGCAAAAAAATATCACAACACTTACCAAGAGGCAGGGCCATAATATTAGGTAATGGTCGGCTCATATAAAACATAAAATGATATTGGGTTATGGTAATGAGAGTAAACCACCATGAAAATGGGTTTCCAAACTGTTTTTTGATAGTGTTTCGTAGGCGGCTCCATGCTGCTATTACAAGTAGAGCTAAAGTAAGACGCACTAAAAATAATGTTTGGTTTGTATAAAAAGTGTCAAATTAACATTTCAACAAAACTATACAGTTATAAATATTTTTTGTTATAATACACGTACCAACATACTGTACCCAAAACTTGTTGATTCCAACTAGGTGAAAAATTCCTACAATAGGTGAAGATAGAATTGAAATAATTAATGGACCAACGAATGTTCGCGGTACTACACCTGGAAACTCTTTGTGATCGTACTGGAAAAAAAAATGTTGGTGAATTTATTCGTACAAGTCTAAACAAAATCCAAATTTAGATTTTTTCATACCTCAGTAAGGTTATAGCGGTGGAATAAAATGTCATGAATTGCTTGTATGTTAAAACTTTCTTCGACTTTTGTAAAAGGACAAAGTAACACATGCAAGCTGGCTACAATATACAGTAACTGAGCCATCTCTTATCTTTAATTTACACATTTAATATTGCTAAGTAACGCTCAATCCATTTTCTATTTATAGAAAACAGCTGAAAAGTGACATTGACATATTTGTAAAATGTAATGGACGTCAAAAAAATTACAATTGACACTGACAATATTAATTTTTATGATGAGCCGGGAGCCATAGATAATATAAATATATATAGAGAGCTACTGGCAGTTTGCTGAGTATTCTGCCAGACGGGGCCCGGGGGTCTCATCAGTCATCACTCTCATCTCAGTCTGGGACAGGGTTGTCATATCTCAGGATTATGACTGTGATCCCAGGATTTATGACTTTTTATCAGGCTTGCGGCCGGACTTGGCTAATCTAAGGTCTTCTGAGTTCCAGATTACATACAACCTTTGAATATTCTGGGGAAGAATTGTAATCACGATGACGCTTCCCGGGGTACTAAATCTTGAATTAAATTGAGTGTAATTCTTATACGTTATCTTATTTAGGTACATAATATCCAAAATATTTGCTTGCAGTTGCAACATTGTAATATTTAAACAGAAAATGTTGCATTGTATTTTGTCACAAAATTTTTATAAATTTTAAATTGAAAAATTTATTCTTTGGCCATAACGATTATAAGCTTTAAAAAAAGATTCTAAAAAACGTTTTTTGACAACAATGGTGGAACGATTCTGTGACATAAATGGAAGTGTTCGTTTTCTGAAAAGAAAATATCAATAATGGTGTATTCTAGTAATAATATGCGATTGGCGATAATATTTTAACAATATTTCGCTTTTATTTTACTTAAAGAAATAAGAATGTGTGATGTTTGTTCTGAGTTTTCACAGCTTTTGATTAACTGTGAGTTACTTTGTTTCGAATTTTAACCATTTGCTTTCGCACAATTTTCTTATTTTTGTATAATATTACACACTTTGAAACTTTAAATAGGTGTAAATTATTGTGTTTTTAACGTTTTTTATAATCGTTTTTAGGTGAAACAAGGTTGACCGATGATGTGACTCAATATCCCAGTATAACACAGTCAGAGCTTGAAACAGTGCTAAACTATATTCTAACTTGGCCGCAAAGGTATTTTCTAAATAGTTATTTATTTCTCACGTTGAGGCATTATACCTTAAAGTTAAATTCACTACCTGAAATTGGTATTGAATCTCAGTAAAATGTTTGTAATCATTATTTACAGGAATTTCTTATTAGTAATTTCATATAATAAGAGCATTATAAGAACAGGCGTACTTAACACATAAATATTTATAATACTTCATGTTTCAGACAATGTATGTGCTGTTATAGAGATGTTAAAAATTTTGAGAGATTTTACCTTGTGGTGCAAAGTATTCTTTGTTCATCCGTTTGCCAACTTAAACTTCTGAAAGATGAACTTGTTACTTCAGAAAAGTCTTTAAATGAAAAAGTCGATCAAAGTAGTTCAAGCACATCAGACAAGAAAGATAAAACAGAAAATGAACCAAAAATACCCTCCTCTCAGGAAGAGATTGATAATGAAAGCAAAAGCACCTCACAACCAAAATCAAATTCAGAATATGATGGGTGGCATATGCAGCAAAAAGAAAAGCTTATGCATATTGTGTCAAAGATATTTTTACTTAATTTTCCACTGTACTTAGCCTGTAAACATTCAGCACTAAGTCGCTTAGATGATCTTTCAGCACAAGAGATATCCAACTTGAGTTCTTATTGTGATCTCCATGACACAGAAATACCAGCATATTTGTTGAGAAATGTGACACTATTCTGTAAGCTAGGAGGAGTTTGTGCTATGACATCCGTGTTTGAAAATGCAACATCTAGTAACCTGCCTCTGTCTATGGCACATGCCATTGTAGCAGCTGTTGGTAATTTAAAACTTTGGCTAAACTTTAGAGCTGTAGCGCAGTTGTTTATGCCACTAAGAAGTCAAATATTAAAATATATGTGTAGCCTAGAGGATAAAGATTTAAGAGCTAATGCAGTGAAATCAATGGCAGGTAAGAAAGTATATTTTTAAATTACAGGCCAAAATTTAAGACATTTTCTAGAAAGGTTCAAGTATACTGTTATGTATGTTGTTCTTAAAACCTGTTGTAAAAACCTGTTTTTATGATGTAAGGGTATGCATATGTATAATTTAATAAAGAAAATGTTCTGTGTAATTTTTTTTAGATTTCATGTGGGGTGCAGCAAAAGAACCCTTGGATGCTCCCCTAGCATTTGATGGTGATGGCCTTGCACTGGCATTTAAATATTTTAATAGTAGCACCTTAACAATGAGATTGGCTGGAGTGGCACAAATTAATGCACTTATTGCTGCACACAACGATCTGTGCGCCGGTGAACCTGCATCTGACGCAGAAGCAGCGGGTCAGCAATTGGCCTCGTGGTTGACAAATAACAATATTATAGAGCACTTGTTTGGACCTAACTTACATGTTGAGGTAATGTTTTATTGTTAAACCATTTTTGGTACAAAATGGTACAACATACTATAATATTAAATATGTAAAATAATAATAATATATATTATTTTATATTGTGGTACATGCTAAAAATTAAATTACAAACAATTAATAACTTATAAGTCAATCACAACAAAAACAATGGTTTATGTATGGCCTACTTAGGTTTAGGTTATAATTAAAAATTGATGTTTGTAAATTTTTGTATCACAGGTAATAAAACAGTCGCACATGATTCTCAAGTTTTTGGCTGTGGAAGGGCGGGTAACTCCTGAGCATATTGAGTTGGTGTGGGCTGCTGCACAACTGAAGCACTGTGGGCGTCAAGTGTATGATCTGTTACCAGGGTTTATAAGAGCATTAGCCCCAAAGCCCTGCGCTCATCTCTACAGTTTACTATGTGCATTACCTCCAAAGGAGCACACAGAACAGGTGGGCATTACAACCCTCCTTGCTTTGATAATTTATTTAAATGCAAACGGCAAAAATTATGTAAAAATGTTGATTTTGTACATAATAATATTATGTTTCATATACATGTGTATGTCTTAAAAAAATTAATGCTTAAAAACATTTTTGTTATATGACTGTATTCAGAGCTAACTTTAGCTTGGTTGTGCCTTGTCCTAAATCTAACACTTTAAAAATCATGCTAGAGCCTGTACCTGGCGTCGGCATTAATGCGCGCGATGTGGGCGCGCGGGGGGTGCGGCGCTGGCGGGTCCCCCGCACCTGAGCCGCCGCCCCCGCGCCTCGTCCCACCCACCGGCAAGCCGCACCATCGCTCTTCATCCGAGGCCAGTGTCAGCATGGACCAGACTAACTCAGATGATGATCCCGTAAGTATAACTATGGCTTTTATTAATGATATTTAGCAAGTAAGCAAGCAGACAGGTTACCTGATGGAAAGCAACTGCCGTCGCCCATGGACCCTCGTGGCATCCAAAGAGTCGCAAGTGCGTTGCCAGCCTTTTATGAGCGAATGGGAATAGGGATAGGTGGATTAGGGAAGTTGGGCCACCAGTAAACTCACAAAACAACAACGCCGTTTCACGCCAGTTTTCTGTGAGGCCGTAGTATCACTCCTGTCGAGCCGGCCCATTCGTGCCTGCATGACTTTCCCACAGCAATGAGCATCTGGAATTATGTACCTACTTGAGATCGGAAAATGTCTGATTGGTTGACGCCTTCACCGCAGCTTGAACCTGCACCCTCTCGAGTGCGAACCAAAGGTCTTACCCATTAGGATATGGACGCTGGAAAAAAAAAAGGCTTTAGAAAAGGCATTAGAAAAGATATCCAATATTATTATAATCAACTTAAATATTCATTGTGAATTAATGAGACTTGAATATTTGAGTATTTTTATAAAATTCTTTTAAATGGCTGATTTTTCATATATTATGCCTTTTTACAGTGTGAAGAGCTGAGTACATCTGGAGAAGATGCTGGTCCCACGCCAAGAAAACAAAGCAAACACCAGCGAGAGATTATATTGACAGGTAATATTATATAATGTTATAAATAGGTTTTAAAAAATGTATTTTTTAAGATAAAACATTTTAAAAAACTCCTTTTTTGATTTGCAGCTGAACAAGAAGCTTGGCTGCGTTCGAATGATGATCTACCAAAAAAAGATTTATCTGGCCTTAAAGCCTGCCAAAAGTAAGTTATTTCTGTAATTTTAGAATTTATTGTAATATTTAAGGCTGCTATATTTTTTGACAAACTGGCCCATTTCGTGGCAAAGCATGGATTTCCCACGATATTAAGCATCTGTATTATGTACTTTAATCAGAAAAGTCCCATTGGTAAACATTTCTATCTGGAAGAACTACGCACTCTCCAGAGCGCAAACCAAACGTCTACCTACAAGGCCATACACACTCTATAAATAATTTGTCTTACTATCTTGTGTGATAAAAATATTTTGAAATGTTTCTTTAGGCGTAGCAAACGCGCAGGCAGCAGCGGTAGCGGCAGCAGCGGTGCGGAGGAATTGCTTCGTCCGCGAAAAAAGAAACTTTACAAGAAAAGGCATAAGGGCAAAAGACATTTGCGTGAGTTTATGGTTCATGTGCACTTATTATATTTTTTTAAAAACTTACATTTGATCAATGTCTTTACAGACAATGAAATATCCGGCATAATTTTTTTATTTGGTTACAGCGGCACCAATCAAAGCGTCGGACTTGGCTGAATCGGTTTCTGAAGTGGAAGAAGAGTCCTCCGGAAGTGATACTGCACATTGTCAATTGCTGTGTGAAAATGTTGACACGAGGTTTGTTGTTTATCATATTCTCGTACTTCTTAGATTATAAACAAGATAATTCTTATAATGTTTAAAAAATGCTTTTCTCTTAATTTTTGGCTTCGTTTGAGCGAAAAGGAAGCACAAACAAAGAATATACTTTCCCATTACTATAATATTAGAATAGATTTTATGTCTATAAAAACCTTTTAGACCATTATAATAATATAAGTATTTTTGTGTCAATAGAAAACATTTAAAAAACGGGCCAAGTGCTAGTTTTACTTGCGCACGAAGGGTTCCGTACAAGCTGAGACTAGAGCGCTAAAAAATTTAAAAAATTTGAACAGTTGCAACAGTCGACCATGTCATGCAAGCGATAGCGCGATGTAGATATACTGCAAGCGCCACCTAGCATCAAAAAGGAAGGAAGAAAAACGTTTGTTGTAGAAAGCCCCTTTTAAACATTTATTTTATTTTTAGTATTTATAAGTTTTTGTTTTAATGGCAACAGAAATACATATTCTGTGAGCATCTCAACTCTTTTTTGAGATCATAACCTGGACACAGATATTGAAGTCTTAGTAATAGGGTCCCGTTTTTACATTCTTAAAAACGCGATGATACTGTTAAGGCGTTTGATGGAGCTGCGTCTGATGGAGAGCTACAAGCGGCGGTCGGAGGAGGAGGGTAGTGCGTCGTCGGCGCTGTCAGCGCACTCCGCGCCGCGACTGCCCGACATTGACGACGACGACTCCGCCTGTGAAGAGGAGCTGGCAAGACTCGCCGCGCAGGTATGTTCCACGACGAGGGTTCTTTTCCGGGATAGCAGAGCGTACAAGGTGTAACAAAATTAACTTTAGAGTTTATGTGTCCCTTATATAATATTCATTGTTCAACAGCTCTGAAAGTCTCATGCACCGGATGTAAATAAAGCATAACTAAATTATTCTCTCAATCTCTAAACCCGTTCACCTTTATTTTAAAAGTCGGAACTTAGCTATAAGAAATCAACCACAACAGCTGTATACTTTGCTTAGCTTTGCATAGAAAGTTTAGATGAGGGAAATGCTAAATAAATGATATATTAGGCGCAGTGCCTGACTGAGTACGGCGTGAGCGGGGGCGGAGGTGTGGGCGGAGCGTGCGGGGGGGAGGAGCGACCACCGTCACCCGCGCCAGCGCCGCTGCCGTACAGCGTCGACGACGTGTGTCGGCCCGGCAACACGCTGTTGTGGGACTTGCTGCAGGACGGCGCCATTGTGAGTCGTATGAACAACCTGTCCATATGCATTACTAGATGACTGCTACTCCGTTGTGTATCGTTAATCACATGAGAAACTTGAATTTTTCCAGGATAAAAAGTATCCTATATCTTATTCCGGGACAAAAATACTAAAATATTAAATACTGTAATTTTTTTACTTCAAATATAAGTAAACTTTAAGTGAAAAATGATTTTAAGTTTGGATCTAAGATTGTGCGTTGCATAATCTTATTTATAATAAGTCTTTTGTAACTATTACTAATTAGATTGGATTTACAATTTTAATTTTATTTTTCAGGAACAATTAGGAGAGGGCTTAGCGCTTGAGGCGGAGAAAGCATTGTGTGCCCTTTTGTGTTTCAGTACTGATAAATTCATAAGAATTAAATTTATCGAAGGATGCCTCGACAATCTCGCAAACCACAGGTATAATTTTATTTATAGTGTTTTCTCAGATTAAATTGCTACACTTGTTTTACTTACAAAATAATCTCTTTGCAGATCTGTTGCTGTTTCGCTGCGTCTTCTTCCCAAATTGCTGTCTTCATTTCAACAGCTGCGTGGCATGGATATGCACCAGGTGAGTAGTGCATCTGTCAATTGATTAGGGCATTTTTGAAAAATATACTTTTGTTCTATTTTGATAAAAAAAAGATGATGCCAGCAACTCCGTTGCCCTAAAAAACCTTTATCACGACGTAAAAGTACATTTTCCTGGGATGAAAAGTATCCTATGTCCTTCCCCGGGACACTATCTCCATACCAAATTTCATCAAAATCGGTTCGGCGGTTTAGCGTGAAGACAGACACACTTTTGCATTTATAATATCAGTGGATCCAGAAAATGATATTTTGTTAAATTTTAAAAATATAGGTGGTGATGTGGGCGGAACGTGAACGCGGTATGATGCGGCTGTTCTTGGAGGACCTACGTCACTACGTGGAGCAGCGCGCGGCGGGCGCGGTAGGCGGGGCAAGTGGCGTGGGGGGTGGGGCGGATGCGCAGCAATACGCGCATATAACTGAACTCACCGTGCGACTGCACTTTCTCACCGCTATTTTTTCACCGGTCGGCTCGCCGCAATACTTTAGGTAACTAAAAATATAATTTTTAAATTAAATTGATATAATTTTTTATTACACTAAGGGCTTGTTTCAGCACTTACTGTTAAAGTTTCTTTTCGGCTACTCACAACTTTTTTGACAGAATCTCCATAAAAATCTGTCAAATAAATAGACTATCTGTAAGTAGTGAAACAGGCCCTTATTAAAAGTAAACGTTAAAGAAAGTAATTTCTTGTGGTTATGCATATGTAATATGTTCATGCTATGAATTGTCTTGTAATATTAATTATAAATTATCTTAATTAAAGCTTTCCGAATGTGTAATGTTTTTTGTAATTTGTGGTTTATTATTATTAATATTATTTAATTCAAAGCACTAATTTAGGCACTAAGGGAATCTTACTTTTATATTATGGTTTTACTAATTAAAATATTTATACAACGAATAACTACATAATATCTGTTTTATCAGCTATATTGAAATTCCACATAACAACGAAAAGCGAACTGTGATGTATATTTCTATTGAAAAGAGGTAATATAATATAGATTGTCCAAACAATCATATTATGTCCTCCGTTTTGTCTTCTGTAGTTAAACGTATTTAAGTGACGTATGTGTTTCTCAGATTGACGGTAGACCAAGTAGAAGAGCTCTGGCAGTGTCTAGTAGTTCGCGGCTCGAGCGAGTGCGCAGATTGTTTGTACTCGTGGCTTCTCTCACACACTAAATCACCCGAACAACACGCCTTAGGATTGGACGCTCTACGCTTTCTTTACATAGAAAAAATGCCTACACTGGATCCCGAGGTATGTTTAATACCAACAGCGAGTATATTGGAAACTTAAAATGTATAATTTACAATTAAAAGGACTTTATAATATTGAGAATTCATTTGTATTTTCTTAATATACAGACGATAAGCATAATGGGCCTAAGCTTATATCAACAACTTTGCAACTTGGCGCGTATGGCGCTCGGTGCCGGTGACTCTAGAGACGCCGCTCATCCACATACTTTAGCAATGGACCACTTATGGAAGATAGCTTTAAGAGCGAATAGCACAGGTAAGCTAACTTAAGCGTGATATGAAAGTATATTTCACAAAGCGCGTATAATACTAAGTGACAATAAGTGACAATACTTTGGAATGAGCATGGATCTATAATGTAGTGTTAACCATAAAAGTGTAGTGTTGAAATAACAACTTTTAAATATATTTTGTATGGACCAGTTCATGTCCAGCGACATGAACATGTTGACACATTTCACGAAAATGGTGCTTACAAACCACAATTTTATTTTACCGCTGAGACTGCAAAGTGCTACAATCAATTCTTCCTAAGGAACATTAAAGACACCCTAAAGTGCTATCCCTTTATTTTTATTTTCAGACGTATCAATGGGTGCCATTCAGTATTTGAATAGCTACTATATGGGACAGCAGCTTCAACAGGAGGACGATTTTGTGTCTAAATGCATGTTTCACCTTTCGTCTGCGGCGGAACGTCTGATTTCTAAAAATCGGGAGGGCGAAGGATCCTCTTCCAAAAAGGATGCCGTTGAAGGCAAAGACCAGAACAAGCCGTCGGATAAAAAAAATATTTACGAACACATGACTGAAGAAGCAGCTTTACAGTGTATACAGCGTGCTCTGTTGCTATTGAAAACTCACTTAGATACATTTAAAAGAAGGTAGGCTTTTTTCATTGTTACACAAATATTTTATATCTTTCCTTTCATACTAATATCCATACTTCCATAGTAATTTTATATCCATACTTCCATACTAAAATTGTAAACTCGAAAGTTTTTCTATATGTAACCTCCTCATGCCTGAACCGCTTAACTAATTTTTGCTGGAATGAAGACCCTAAAGTATGTCCATGCTAAATTTGACATACATGAAACTTTTTATCCCGAAAAATTGGAGGGTTCCTAAGTCCCGGTTCCTGCGCAATAAACAAATTTCGGCGCAACAAAGTTGTGGGTGTCTGCGTTATTTTTCGCAAACGAAGTTGTGGGCATCAAATAGTCTGACAAAATATGTAATAAACATCTCCAGGTACGCATTTCACTTGCGGCGCTGGGCGTTAGCGGAGAGCGGGGCGTGGGAGGGCGGGGCGGCTGGCGCGGGCAGCGTGCGGATAACGCTGCAGCCGGCGGGTGCAGGGCCGCGTGCGTCCTTATGTCTGCACCAGTCGGACTTGGTGGCGCATCTGCGTGCGCACGTGCATGTCTGGTGGGAAAGACAGGTAAAGTAAATTTTTAACATGCCTTTATTTCCAAAAAAGATTGCATTGTAAATGAGGTCGCTTTTCATTTATAATAGGCAACTCTACTTAAAAGCAGTCTTGACACGGTACTAGAATCTTGAAAAAAATATTTAAAAGAATCGCAGAGCTGCCACAAATAAAACTTTTAGTTTTAGTTGTCACAGCGCTACTATATCTTTTTTGCTAAGCTGAGCTTATGTAATAAGACATTTTATATCATAAAATAATTGCCTAATTAATGGGTGTTTGTTATAGTTTTGTGTGACGTGAATTAAATGTTATAAATATTTTTAGATACAAGGCGAAGAAGGCGTAACGTCTTTATCAACGGATGGCCCGTTGCGAATGATTACCCAAGGCCAGGAGCTTACAATTGACTACGACGAAAGAACACTCTACGATATGGGGTTTAAAGACAATCAGGTAATAATTTTTAAAATTTATTTTGGTATTGGATTTATGACGTGATGAAAGTTTTAATTGTGACTATGTTTGATATGTGTTGTGTACATCCTAATTATTATTATTACCAGTTTATTTTTTAGGGCTGTTTCACTAGTAACTGTTAAGCTACAGATATGTATCTAACGCATGAGATATCTGTCAGATGAATACGTCTGTTTGGGCTCATTGTATACCAGCCAGTTTATCTGGTAGATTGCCTTATCAGACATAAAAACTAAAACGGAATTTTATTACTCTGTCCCATGAGTTGTGAATAATCTATGTAACGCTTTACCAGAATGTGTTGAAACAAGCCTGTTTTAAAGTATAAGGGCAAGTGTATAATTAATAATCATTTTTATCTGATGGCTATAATTTATCCATCTCTCATGCGCGCGATGCAGCTCGTGTTCGTGTCAGTGGGCGTGGGCGCGCGCGGCGCGTGGGCAGAGTGGCCGTCTGCGCAGCCAGCGCCGGCACGGGCACGTTTGCCCACGCACCTGTTGCTCGACCCCACGTACTTCAATCAGCTGTTTACGCTCATGCAGGCCCTGGGACAGATGAAGGAGCCCGGCACTTCCGGGGTAAGGTTTTGTTAAAATTGAAGTAAAAAACAAGAAAGCATTGCTTATATACAAGAAGTGTAAAAGATGGCAACAAGTTTTGTAATCTAATTATGTGTCAAAGAGAGGGAAGTTTACTGTTGTCTCATGTCATACTTATAATGTCATGGTCGCCTGTCAATGTCACAGTGGAAGGGAATTTGATTATTCTAGACGAATGATTACGGAGCCAATAAGTTGTTTTGCAGGACATAATAGTTTTCGTTGGACCACCACAAGTTTATAAAAAAATAATTTTAAATTAGAGTTCGTTAATAATAAAACATAGCGAGTAACATATTAACATTATTAAATCTAGGTCTTTATCACTGCTACTCAAATTGGTCTTACTATCACAGGAACCGGTTGCTCACACTAAAGCGCAGCTCTTGTCGAGACGTGTATGGGACATACTTCAAGCGGTACCGTTGAATCCCACTCTTCTAGAAGATTTTCAAAATGTTACTGAAAATAAGTTGCCAGAGCTCTTGGACCCGACAAGTCCTCAGAAGCTGATGTACTCCCTTCATATCATAGACAAGCTAAGCTTGAACAGCGGTAGCCCAAATTCTAAGGATCCTTCCGGAAGCGCGGACAAAACACAAAAGGACGATAAAGTCTCTGTGGAAAATTGGAATGAATTGTTTATAAAGAAAGGCGGACTAAGATTGCTTTATGATATTATGATGTCAGGTAAGTGCAAGACAATCATTTAATGAAATAAAAGTAAAGTTACGCAATATGAATATTGCTCAACTTTTTTTTGTATTATAGGGGTGTTACAACGAAATGATGACAGCGAGTGGAGGCAGGATTGTTTGGCTCTCTTACTGCAGTTATTGTGTCGAATCGGCACTATACCTACTACAGAGATTGGGCAGACGCCTAAATTACATCCAGTAAGTCAAAAATATTGTAGCAAAATGTTTTACTTCATACATTATGTATTTCAAGAAGTAACAATTTATGTTACTGCTAATTTTTTCAGTCCCTTTTATTGCTTATGAACGTGGAAGACACGACGGAGCGCCTAATATCTATACTCTGCGAGGCAGCTACAGTAAAAGAACCGGCGACATACAAAACTGGATTCTGGGGACGTGCGCAGGTTTGTATTGATAAACACTACAATTATAATATTTTAGTTATGACTTATGAAATTCTATTTTAATTAGCATTTCAATTAATAAACTAAGACATCGATAGTATCGAGCTGATGTAAATCGTTTGCGCCCTTAAGGTTCTTACCAATATACTAGTACCTATAATGTATAAGTTACATTTTTTCTGCTCCTTAAATTGCCTTTTAATTTTTGTCTGTGTTTGACATCGGGCAGGTGGTACAGCACGCGATGCGCATGTGCGTGGTTTGGGCGCGCGGCGGGGGCGGAGCAGCGGGCGCGCTTGCGTGGGCGTTGCGACGCGCCGCGCCCCGCCTACTTCTAGACGATGCCGACCCTGCAGTGAGTAATAAGTCTTATTTAAAGAAGAAAAAAGGTTTGAAATTTGAATAGTTCATTCCTAGGCAACAACACATACGCTTTGAGATATGGTCTGATAACTTGTATTACCTTTTTTTTGTATCTCTATATAATATTAGATGCTGAGTTTTGCCTTTGGCATTCTTAACCCGGTTTCGTTCGTACGCAGATTACCTACGTAACGGGTTGAAGTAGACAATCTTTACGTTGCGTTATCAAAATGTTTGTCAAGTGGTTATCAAAACAATAAAAAATCGCGATAATTGCTTCGTATTCAAATTTTTGCACTAATATTTGTCGATTGATTTACTTTTTACTAAATTGCACGTGCGTTCGCAGGTGCGTCGTGAGGCGGGCAGTGCGCTGTACCGTTTATGCGCGGGGGGCGAGGTGGGCGTGCTCACGCCGCTACTGTCGCTGCTGCTGCAACATTTGCCGCGCGCCGCCGACATGCGCCCGCACGCCGCGCAGCCTATGCATCACCACGAGGTAATAAATGTTAAATTGTGGATTTGGTCAAATCTTTTCTTTTATTATTAGCGTTTTACTTTGTCTATGTAGATGATATCGAAAATCATGTAGAATTTTTGTTTCGACGTCAACCATAAACAATAGAATATTTCCTGTATGATTATCGCGTCATGTCAAAATAATGTAGTGTGTGTGTTATAGTGCGAAAGGATTTATTTATTGAAAATATGTAAGATAAAAGCATATTTTAAAATAATATTGGTGTTCCTCCTCTATATCAACTATAACTGGGAGATATTTCATGCTTTTACATCTACGCATCTTTCGTAAAAAGGGGTACAAAGTTTTCCGGTCGCGTATTAATATATAGATAACATATAAATTATAAAAGCAACACGTTTATAATTTATGTAAATCATAAACGTGTTGCATAAACGTGTTGCATAAAGCTTTTTAATGGCCGTGAATAAAAAGTCGTGAATTTTTTTTCATACATTTAACTATCGTTAGGTTGTTCATCATCATGCCGAAGAGGGCAAGGAGCCGTACGGGCCGGCGTGTCGGGACTACTTCTGGTTAGTCTGTAGACTTGTGGACGGCTTGCCAGAAGACTTTTTCAAAGGTAAATATTTATTTATGCTTATACTATTACTCGTAAATTTGAATGTTAATGCAGTGTGCCAGTGTGGCACTTTATGTGCCAGGCACAGACAAGCAGACCTTGCATTACTTTATAGCGCCATAAGATGACGCAGCTCCGTTGCGCCAAAATTCGTATGTCACACGGGAGCCATACAGTTTTGGACAAAAATATTCTATATCCTTCCAGGGACTCAAAGTACATAATATCTGGATACAAAATTTCAGCAAAATCTGTTCACTTGTTTGGGGGTCAAGAGGTCAGGACACAGATTCGAATTTATAGTATTAAAGTATGAAGGTATGAATTGGCTGTGTAAATATTTTTATTCGCAAGATAGTCTCAATTTAGGAACACTTTTTTTTTTTTTATATAAAATAAGGGGGGCAAACGAGCATACGGGCTACCTGATGGAAAGCAACTACCGCTACCCATAAACTTGCATCTAACATCAGGGTTGTAGGTGCGTAGCCGGACTTTTAAGAGGGAATACGCTCACTTCTTGAAAGTTTACAGGTCGTAGCGCCCGGAAATACTGCTGGTGATAGTTCATTCCAGAGTTTTACTGTCCGAGGCAGAAAGTTACGCGAAAATCGTATTGTGGAAAACTGCGATTCATTAAGACGATATTGGTAGTAAATTATAATTATAATGAGAACAATATTCCATATGGGGTCAAACCTTGTAAAGCTGTAGGCGTTAGGTCGAACTGAAATACTGCCTCGCTCTGTTTAAAATATCAAGCTAAGCTTCGAGGCTGACTTAGCCTTACTCTCTAGATGACAACGGATCTGGACTTCACTCGAAATGTTAACGCCAAGTATTTCAATGCTGGGGGAGATTGTCATAGGAGTGCTTTCAAAAAGAGAATTCGCGACCATTGGTGTCTTTTTTACGGTGTACTCAATTTGAATTAGACTAAGTTAAATCTACCCCACTCAGAGACTTTCTTCAACAAATTCTGTATTTCAGACACAAGCTTGTTTCGGCTCAATGACATTTGGCCGAGAAATATTAGGGAAGCCGGTATATTAGACATCACCTGTGCTATCATCCGCATTGCAATGAATGCCGTTCGTCAGCAACATGTCATTGATATGCCAAACCCTATCGAAGATCTTCGCCATGTCCAAAACTAACAGCCAATGCCTCTCCCTTAGTCGCAATCGCCTGAGCCCAACGATGAGACAGATACGCCAAGAGATCACCAGCTGAGCGACCCTTACGAAACCCGTACTGTTTATCACTCAGTAATTTTTGAGCATCTAAGTATCGAAGGAGTTGGCTGTTAATAATGCTCTCCATTATCTTAGAGAAGAGCGAGATTATTGCGATTGGTCTGTAGTTGTAGGGATTAGAGCGGTCACCTTTTTTGGGGATCGGGTGCACGTCGGACGCGTTAAGACCGGGGCAAATTCTGGAGCACACTTTTTCAATACGATGATATTTACTCATGAATATGATGATACTTACTTAATAATACTTTCTTTTTTGTTCATAGAGGGCACTATTTCGGACGACAGCGATGCGCCAGACTTGAACGAGCTGTGTGAACAAATCCGATCGTCTTTGGAGAAGCGCGAAATAATAGAGAAGCGCTCTGAACCCTGCACTCCAGACGACGGGCTCTACGGGCAGCTCAGCCTGCTCACACATTTAGTGAAACATCCTTTGAGGTTTAAAACCTCTGAACAGGGCACTAGAACTATAGATATGGTAAGCGGCCTGTATTAGACTGTGATGTCATGATGTACGGTGATTTATATTTGGCCATACATACTAACTAGTCGGTAAAGCACCGTGACGTCACAATTCAGACATATAGTGTTAATCAAGTTGAACAGAGGTTTAATAAATATAACTTCACTGTCATTGTCTGACCACCGAGTCGGACCATGGTCTGTACTGGTATGGTAGCAAACTGGGGATTTGTATCCCTACTCTGCGGTAATACCTGTCACCAGCCACACCTCCTGCGAGTACGGAAGTCAATATCATTTATTATAAATCTCAATAAGTCAATATTCTGCAAGACACAAAAGATAAATTCAAATTTGCCGATAAAGACCTGTAATCGGTTCTTCTTTAATATAAAAAGAAATATATGTAGAAACCTAAAAACTTATAGTTTTAAGGTTTCTACATATATTTCTTTATATTCATTTTAAAATTTAATTTGCGAAAATATGAAATTACTATTCATAATAGTGTTGTCAGAATATACAATATTGTTTTAGATATTCGGGTTTCTGTTCGACGTGCCGAATCCGTCGCAGCGTAATCTACCAAAATGCAAGTCGCAGAAGTCACGCGCGGCCGCGTACGACTTGCTGGTGGAGTTAGTGCGCGGCGCCCCAGACAACTACATGGTGCTGCACCACAAACTCATGGAACATCACAAACCAGGTTATACATTCAATTTACATAAGTTTATAAATATCTTGTCACAGGACAAAATACAACCTGTACCATACTAATGTTAGTCGACTGAACTTAGTATACTGATAGCTGCATAAGATGCATTTTATGATGATTACATCGTCTCTGTGAACGACAATAAGACAATTGGTGAAAATTTTGTAAAATAATTAAAAGTTATAATTAAAATATTACACGCTCTCAATTGCTTTTATTGTCTGATTGTTTGGTTTGGTTTTTCAGAAAAATCTAATTAGCAAAAATAGCGAATAAGGTTAACAGCATTACAATATAGGTAATATCGTGTTAAATGTTAGGGCCGGCGTCGTGCTACCCTTGGGACTATTGGCCGGCTGAGGAATCGCGGTCGGAGTGCGGGTTCGCGGGGTTGACGAATCTGGGTGCGACGTGCTACATGGCATCGTGCATGCAGCACTTGTACATGATGCCTCAGGCGCGTGCCGCAGTGTTGCGGGCCGATCCGGCGCGCTCGCGACACGCCGCCACGCTGCACGAGATGCAGCGCATGTTCGCTTACCTACTGGTAAGGAATCAGGATTGCTCCACGTCATCACGCTATAAAGAACTTAGTAAGTCATCTTGATTGAGTCGGACCGCGCGCGGCTTGCATGAGTACGCCGCCGCACGCATACATGAACAAATTTAAGCTATTACGTCAGTGTACCCGCTGAAGCTTACTTTGTGTACGTGAGGCGGCGGAAAGCTAGTACGGCACACACATAAAACCCCGGGCGGTTAGTCTCTATGAAGATGGCATACTTGTTTCGATATGCTGTGACGTCACTGAGACAATAAGATGTGTGCCAATGAGACATTTTCAGATTTTAGTAATACTGATAATACGGATGCTCATTGTCGTGGGAGAGCCATGCTTTGCCACGAATGGGCCAGCTCGACTTGAGTGATACCTCAGCCTCACAGAAAACTGGCGTGAAACGGTATTGTGCTGTGTTTCGTTCAGTGAATGAGTTTACTGGTAGCCCAACTTCCCTAATCCTTATTTATCCTTATTTCCATTCCCTATTCCCTCATAAAGGCCGGCAACGCACTTGCTCTTCGGATGTTACGAGTGTCCATGGGCGACGGCAGTTGCTTTTCATCAGGCAACCCGTCTCCTTGCTTGCCCCCTAAATATTAAAAAAAAAAAGACCGACCGCAGATTATAAGAATTTGTGATATCAAAAAGTCCAGCTGGTGGGATAGCTGTGCAGCAGTATGGTATTTTGTTGCTGCGTTTGTTGTCACAAAAAAATTGTTTTTTATTCAGGAAAGTGAACGTAAAGCATATAACCCCCGAAGCTTCTGCAAAGTGTATCAAATGGATCATCAGCCGCTAAACACTGGGGAACAAAAAGATATGGCAGAGTTCTTCATCGATCTCGTCTCGAAACTCGAAGAGATGACGCCGGAATTGAAAAAACTAGTCAAAAATCTGTTTTGCGGCGTTCTTAGCAACAACGTGGTTTCTTTGGTAAGTTACCATATTTATATGACTACAGTTTTTAGTCAGCTGTCGCTTTTATACCTTTATTACTGCATTACACGAGTGTGTGTGCCCTGTATAGTATAATCGTAAAAGTGCAGGGATGAAATCTTTTTTTTCGCTACTTTTATGGTGAAGTCTATAAAAAGTAAACACAACAACAAATTATCATTTTGTTATCACACACATTTATTGAAATTCAAAATAAGTATCATAAACACACTTTTGTAATCCGTCGAGTAGTTTGCAAAAAACTTTGCGAAAGATAAAGGCGAGTTTATTTTGCGTTCCTAACATAAACACTACAGACCAAATTTAGAAACACGGGCATTAATAACGTGTTATAGCTAAAGTCAATTGTGCCACGCGGCCCAATGTAAGCCTTGTTTACTCGGACAATGCCTGCCGCAAGTTGTGTATTTACCAGCGCATGGACATAATAATTATAGAGCCGCGCGCATAATTGAGTTGAAATATCTGTACGTTCCCCAGGATTGCGGCCACGTGTCGCGCACGCTGGAGGAGTTCTACACGGTGCGGTGTCAGGTGGCGGACATGCGCAATCTGCACCAGAGCCTCGACGAGGTCACCGTCAAGGACACGCTCGAGGGCGACAACTGCTACACGTGCTCGCACTGCGCGAGCAAAGTGCGCGCCGAGAAGAGGTAATTTTTAAGTATTTATTCAAGAATGTTAAGAAATACGACTTTAAGAGCCTCTTTCACCAGTTTTTGCTAAGCGTGTAGAGAATCTGTTAACAATATTATGATATATCCGAGTTAGTTCCGGAACCGGTGGTAGGCACCGTAGTTTTAACGTTAGGAAATTGGACTTAAAGTACTTATTTCGAATAAAAAGATTTTGATTGATTTGACTCGATTCGATAAGATACTCTTCGAAGTTGTATAGTGCGTTTCGAAATCAAAATACAACACACATCACATCTTGAGATGTGATGTGTGTTGTATTTTGATTTCGAGTGAACTATCACATAGCTTCAGTTGTAAACGCTGCCTCGATATCGTCAAAACTTATGTCAAAGACGTAATAGAAATTTAAAAAACAAAACGTTTGACATACAACAGTTATTTTTTGAACTAGATGAAACCTGCATTAATATTAAGTTAGGGAAAATTGGAGTACTGTTCTCCAACTATTTCTAAATTTAAAATTATTTTTTTTTATTTCAGGGCATGTTTCAAAAAGCTTCCGAGAATATTATGTTTCAACACAATGCGGTATACATTTAACATGCTGACAATGTTGAAGGAGAAAGTCAATACGCACTTCTCGTTTCCAATGAGGCTTGACATGTCAGGATACGTAGAAAAACATCTCATGCCCGCTCAATATCAAGGTCAGTTTAAATCGGTTGCTGAGTTATTTAAATATTATCTTAAAAACAGTTTATATAAAAATAAAGAAGAAATGAATAAACATAAACAGTAACCAAGTTTTGCCTTTATATTTATTAGAGTGTTTGAATCAATAACTAAAAAATCAATGATATCTATTTCAGAGGAGAAGAAGAAATCCGCAGAATTAAAGAAAGATGGTGACAATCCATCTAGCCCCGAAAATGAAGATGATGATGATCAAGAACATTATGAGTAAGATCGTTTGAAATAATAATAGCCTTCCTAACTTTGTTTTTTCTATTTATTTCCTCCTCTGTAATTTCTACTTAATACTGTGAACTCTACACATGTTTTGAACAGATTATAATTGATCGGTAAATATCAGTTATAATTATTTTATATCAATTATATCAACTAAAAATGGACTATTAAGTCCTAATAAAAAGTTACACACGGCTTATTTCAGACCAATTTCCAATAGATTGAACTTGATTGACTTCATGACAGATACGAGTTGATCGGCGTGACCGTGCACACGGGTACGGCGGACGGCGGGCACTACTACTCGTTCATCCGCGACCGCGAGCACGCCGCGCCCGATCGCTGGCTGCTGTTTAACGACGCCGAGGTCAAACCCTTCGACCCCGCACAGATCGCCGCCGAATGCTTCGGCGGGGAGATGACGGTATGTTACGTTGAGGTTAGGTTGGATTAGTTTATACAATTTTTAGGCCCGGTTTTCCCTCTTCTTGGTAAGCACCAGATAGGTTAACCACAACTTGTTTTACAGATTCTCCACAAATCATCTATTATGGACAGCCTATACGGCAGTTATCAGAAGGTGGTGAAACAGACCAGAAAGGCTATTCACAAATTTAAGAATATATTGATGTTGTTATTAATTTGTACTGTATCTATTGCATGCCCCAAGAGGCCTATGTGATAAAACTAAAACTAGATAATATAAGACCTATAGTCACACAAACAAAATAAATAATTTGAAGATGATATCACAAGTATATATAAGTATTAGGTATAAATTTTGTTCTACAAGTGTCTCATAAAGCCATCAAGCAGATAAACTCCTTAATTGCTACTGCCGATCATACATATTTATCTGGTAGATATTTTATCTGTTTGATACATATCTACAGCCTATTAACAAGTAGTACAAACATCAGTAAAACTCGTAGTGTACACGTCTTTTCAGTAAAATACTTTGTTTTCTCCCACAAGTAATTTTATTACATAAAGTTTGTCTTTTTCAGAGCAAAACATACGACTCTGTTACTGATAAGTTCATGGACTTTTCATTCGAAAAAACAAACAGCGCCTACATGTTGTTTTATGAATTGAGTCCGCCACATAATAAACGGGGTTCAGATAGCGGCCAGCAAGAGGAGCCTCAGGTAAGCTGTAATAAGGAATTTTCTTTTCTTTAATGTTTAAGAGATAATCCTTGCAATGAGCAAAGTCCAAATATACTAGAGTATTGATCACCAAACATAGATAGCGAAACTCAAATAGCTATACACTGCTTTTGGAGGACAACTAACATCGCCACACGAGAATTTTCTATACAGGGTGTAAAAAAATAATTAACTTTAGAATTTGCATGTCTCTTTCATGCAGCGACATGGGCTTGCCCGTACAAATCACAAACTATTTTTGATTTCGGCGTAAATGTAGCAGACATTTACAGTTATGCAACGAATACACACCCTAAAGAACTTTCAGATACTTATTATACATTTTGTATAAGAATAATTTTTGGCAGTCGTCCCGCGCGGAGGAGTGTCCGAGCTCGGCGCCGGAGCGACGGGAGACGGCGGTGGCGGCGGTGCCGGCCGACCTGCTCGCCTGGATATGGGACGACAACATGCACTTCCTGCACGACAAGAACATCTTCCAGCATGCATATTTCACGTTAGTATACCCGGATTATATATTATATACAGGCATTGCCCTATCGGGTTAATTTGTTAACCTAAACAATTTTCAAATTACACACAAAAAATAATCGAATTCGGTCCAGTTGCTTAAAAGTTCAGTGACAAACATATTATATGTTTCCTAGATAGTACACCTTATGTGAGCGTTAGTCACACTATTTAAAAAATGTGATAGTAAATGTTTTCTTTAAAAGTAATTTTGCACTCCTCGTTGGCTGGTATCGTATAAAAATTTGTTAAGAACATTTCCCCAAGACTAAATTTTACAGCGGAACAGTACGGACGCGTCATATTATATGAACATCAAGTTTCATAATGCGTGAATTACCTTCATGTTGAATACCAAATGTCGCAGGTTCATGGGTCAGATGTGTAGCTCGGTGCCACAGTCGCTGCTGACGCTGCGGCCGGAAATCACGGAGGTGGCCGCGCGACTCTCCACCTCCTTCTTTATTGAAACATTCATACACGCAAAGGAAAAGGTATATATGTGGTATCTATATAATAATACGCGAGTGGAAAACTTTGTACCCTTTTTACGAAAAACGCGTAGATGTAAAACCATGAAATTTCTTCCAGTTATAGTTAATATGAAGGAGCGTGGAATACCAGTATTATTTTAAAATATACTTTAATCTTGCATATTTTTAATAAACAAAACAATATTTTGACATGACACGATAATCATACACGAAATATTCTTTTGTTTATGGTTGAAGTATGCTATTTTTTTTTGTAAAGCTAAGTGTCCTGGTAACGAAACCTTTTAGCCAAATTGAAGTCTGTAATTTAATTGAGAATAGATTATCTTTTTTATAGTTCTTCTACACGATGGATTTAAATATGGTCGAATTTCGACCACAGGGTGACCTCTAGTATGTGGAAATAGCTGTCTTTAATATAGACAGACTTGAGAAGCATGCACTGCATGCACTTTTTTAACTCACCGCTAAACATGATTGAGTCCTTCGGTTTGTATTAGGTTGATTAAAATCAGCAAGAGTAATAAATCATTTAGTTTTTTTTTCTAATTACGCCTAAGTCTTGTTAGTAACATCACAACATTTTTAAACCAGCTTACGATATCTTATAACGTAATAAATGTGCAGCCAACGATGGTGTCATGGGTGGAGTTGGTGACGAAACAGTTTAACGCGTCCGCGGCTGCTTCCGAGTGGTTCCTTGGTCATATGGCAGACGACACCTGGTGGCCGATGCAGGTAACCACATTTTAAACTATTTATTGAAAAATAATTGAAGATATAAGTGGAAGAAGCGGGTAAATAACATTTTTATAATATTAGAACAATTATTAATTTTTAATTTCGTGATTTTATCAAATGTTGCACCTACATACTACATCATTCATCATGTGATAAAAAATATAGTGGCGAAATTTAAACTGCTTAATGTACAAATAAAATGAAAAAATTATATTTTGCGTACTCTAATAAAAAAATGTTATATAGTTTTTAAATTTTCCCAAAAACTCCTACCATCATAGGCGCCAGCGCTTGCCCTGCCCCGCGCTTACCTACCTCATCCCCCGCTATTACTATATACTACCTCATCCCCCGCTATTACTATATACTACATTATGCGACGGTAACAATGCTGCTGTTTTTAGATACATTTTAATAAAAAAATATATGAAAAATAAACTCCTTTCTTTATAAACTTATTATGTTCTATAATTGATACTGATCCCCAGAATCGAATTTCGCCACGACATTTTTTATCACCCTGTAGAGCAATAAATAAAATCCACCATTTGATTTCAAAATTTCACTTATCCAAAATCCTCTTTTTATGCAAAAATCGAGGGTTTTCAAAGATGTTAGTTATCCGTATATTCTTCCAGTCATGTCTTTGCTTTCACTATTATTGTAAACAATTTATGTGATGATGTAGTAGTACCATAAAAAGCGGACTATACTTGCACTACTCGATTCCACCTCATGTGGTCATATCAACTGAGACAGAGACGCACTGATACAGTTTTAGCCGTCCCTGTCATACATGACATCGTCATCGCGGGAAGAACATGGACATAATGATAATCTCGCTATCTCATATCATATGTGTTATCGTGTAATATACGTGCTTTCGACTCGGTTTATCCCCGCGCGCACTAATACCCTTATTTTTATTTAAATATAGCTCAGACCTGTAAATAAATATACATTCCTATTCCGACCATTGGTGTTTCAATACGTATCTCTCTGCGACCAGTATAATAAGTAGTGCTACTTGCAGTAGACAGCTACAATCTCATAGGATTTAGCCACGAACTATAATTTATTTAAAAATAATTGCAAATACCAATTTTTTTTTTGTTTAAATTTTTAATAAATTGCTTTTATATCCTGTTTTTATTTTCAGGTGTTAATAAAATGCCCAAATCAAATGGTTCGGCAGATGTATCAGAGATTATGTATGCACGTTATCCAACGGCTTAGGTAAAGGATTGTTTTTAATAAATCCCTAAAGAGTTAGGTTACTTCAGTACTTATTGAATTTTTTTTTCAGGTCTAGTCATTATAATTTATACCTGCAAGGTGACGAAGGTGAAGATAGTAGTAAGATGGGTGAAGCGAGCTGTGTTACTAGGTTTATAAGAATGTTGTTATCTTTGGTAAGATTTATTTGTTTACTTTTAGTTGTTATAATCTTAAGTATTTTAGGTTTAATATTAATAAAATATAATTTAATCTGTTTTAGATGGACAGTGGTGCGAGGACGCACTTACGCCATTTGACGGAGTATTTTAGTTTATTGTATGAGTTCAGTAAAATGGGCGAAGAGGAGGGCAAATTTATGCTGCGAGTGAATGCCATTTCTAGCATGGTCAATTTCTATCTTGGACAAAATAATACTATCGTAAGTATTTATTGTTCAGGTATTTACAGCCAGTTTTTACTTTATAGCTTACAGTTAACACCTTAGAGTATTTTTTTTATCCGTTCACACATAATAAGACGGAAAATTTAATGTTATACATCTAGTCAACGTGAGCCTTCACAAAAAAATCTTTGGAAATTACTTTATCTAATTTATAACGTATGCGTAATTTTATCTTGACTTTCTTGGTAAATAAACATGTGTTAAGGTGGAATCTCCTACGGATGAGGCGGGCAGCAGCGGCAGTGGCAGCGGGGGCGTGGAGAGTGTAGGTGACAAACTGCGTCCGGGCGCGCTCGACAAGATGGTGGCGCTAGTGAGCGGGCTTGTCGAGCGGTCACGTGACCCCTCCGGACAGCTCGCGCTAGGAGACGCAGACGCGCGCGCTTTACTACATACAAAGGTATGGCTGTTCAATTAATTTACACTTCATCTATTATAGCGCGAAACGCTAGGCAGTCAGCCGCGCCGCGCCGGCCATAGATATTCGTCGCTCGTGTCGCGAGTGATTGTACTGTCAGTTGTTTTGAGTTTCGAAGGAGTTGGTTTAACGAAAATGTTATACCTTTTGATACAATGTATTTCGTAAATGCATTTTTGTTAATTATTAAATTTATAGTTTTTATCTAAAAAAATAATTATTATGACCTACGACTGGCGCCCAACGTGGGGCCCGAGCTGCAATAGGCAGTTGTCCTTAGTAATAAAAAATAAAATCGTATATTATTATGATTGTTTGAGAAATAAATATCTAAATATTTTGATTTTCGTTCATATAATTACGATATCAATTAATAATTTCAATTTTAAAATTGCTTTTTTTATTAATCTGTATATCACGTGATCCGAAACGCAGTCCACCATGTTGACAGGTGTGACATCACAAAATTAAAGATTTTTAAAACATCTTTTGTATTTAATGTATGTAATGAAAAAAAAAAGTAAAAATAAAAGTAGTAGTGTCTTTGGCGATTAGTGACGTCACATATCATGGCGGACAGCGTTTCCGCGGCATTCAAAATTATATAGATTTAAAATTTGTTTTATGACTGTTCAACGAGGTTATTTTAAGAAAATAAAATAATCACTGAAAAGTTGCTATGTTAGATAAAAAGCTAAGCTATGTTAAATATCCTATTGGCGTCCAACGTGGGGCCTACACTATACCAATAACATAAAGCTGAAGTTTGTTTGTTGAACGCGCTAATTGAAGCCGGAATTGAACAATTCGTTTTGTGTTGGTTAGTCCATTTATTAGAAGGTATAGGCACGCTACGACCAATAGGAGCCGAGCAGTAATGAACAAATGTTGTAAAAACGGGATAATCTATAAAGCTTCATGGGGCGGTAGTCGCGGGCAAATGCTAGTTAACAATAATTTGCCGGTTTTAAACTTTCTAACATTGTAAAATCTGTGTTCACTTTTACAATTTTCTATAGCTTAGAACTTATTATTATTTTTGTTATGAATCCAAACAAAGTCAAGGTGACCTTTTTTAGTTTTTGCTGTGAATAAATTATATTTACTTATAGTATGAGTTCGGTAAAGTTTCTTACGAATATATACGTCATTTTCTTCCTTTTATTTAACTCAGTGCGGGATTTTTTAATTAACTAATGTCAATTTTTTACAGGGGTTTCCGTTTATTTATCAGCAAACAAGGGACTGTTTGAACTTGCAACAAACGAGGTCTCTCATATTCGCTCTCTGTCGCTGGAATGAGCCGCTGGCGCAAAAAATTGTTAATATGATTTTTCAAGCGATCGCTAAGCACTCGGAGGTAGGTTCTGAAAGCTTTTATCAAAGAAATTCTCAATTAAAATTGAATTTATTTTCAGTCAAAAAACGGTAATAATTTATTTTCTGACAGAGTTGCGGGCCGTTCTTCAAGTTGCTGACGTTGTTAGTGGAGGGAAGTGGCGGGGGCGGCGGTGCAGGCGCGGGGGGACTGCCCTGCTTCACCCAGCTGGTGCTCGCACGACTGTGGGAAGCCGCCGATGTCTGTCCGCACGCCGCGCTAGAGTGGCTCGCTATGCAGGTGTGAAACATATGTATTACTTAGAGTATGCGATAAATGTAATAGAATAAAATAAAGTGAGGTTCAAATTTTACAGCTCCTTAAATTTCTCGTAGAGGCAACATCAAAAAATATTTATATTTATTAAACCGCGGTAATTTCTTATTTCTTCTCGTATACGTCTCTTAAATTATTGTTAATAGTAATCATTTAATTTGTGTGCACCACGGGGGAAATTGAAAGAGAGCCAGTTGACAGACCTGTGTTATGTGGTCGGAATATGTCAATTCCATGTAAGTCGTGATCTGTGGGCTAGATTTCACATTACGCGACCAATTTACTTAGATCTGCAATCTGGCTCTGTTTCAACTTCCTTGATTGTACAACGCAAAGGAAAGAACTTTTTAAAGTGTGAATTTAACATTCATGATGATCGTACGTGTATAGGTGCCGCGAAACAAGGCGGCGCACGCTTGGGCGTTGCGCACGCTGGACCGGTGGGTGGAGCCACAACTACTGGGTGCAGGAGCGGCGCGCGTGCGGGCGGCGGCAGCGCTACTACTGGTCGCGCTCGTGCCCTCGCAACATTTCCGTGCCGGGTACACGCGCGCCCGCCCTGCGCCACACCCGCCGCATCCCGCCCACCCCGCACACCCCGCCAAGCTACCAGACACCGCACACCATACGCTGCACCAGGTTAGTTAACGGAACTTGTGGAACATTAACGTCCAATAAGTGGCACGGGACATCTACACCCTTATAAAAATATCTAACAGTCTTTAAGTAATCCAGATTCGCAGTCCTTTTCTGAAACATTCATAACGTCACACGACAGAAAGGGACAGCCAATTTTCAGGCAGATTAGTTAAACATTATTTAAATATTTTTATGAATAAAGGGGCTTCTGTTTACATGTTTTCTTCATACATATTGTGTAATGTGAATCCGATTTGATTATGCGAGGACATATATTTTCAGGTGTATACGATGCTGTTGAGCAAATTAAAAGCTGCGCGTAAATATACGGAGATCACCGTACATGGCACGATGAAACTAACAGCTTACTTCGGTGTGATGTCCTACTGCCTAGTAAGCAGGGTAGAAAAGTTAATGGTAAGCGAATGAGAAGTACGTGGTTGACACACTTTACAAGAAAATAATTGAAGACATGATTAGAGGAAGCGGGTAACTAACACAAATTGAGGTTTCTTTTCCATAAAAGAGACTTTAGGACCGTGATAATAAATTAAAACAAAAAATGGGTTCTTTGTATAGCTAATGTATCTAGACATTAACTAGATGATATAGTTACAAGTTTTGTTAAGATTATAATGAAAAAATTTGCTAATGTTGCTAAAATTTTACATAAAAATTTTGTCAAGTCCGTAAAGGCTACGATTTCTTAACAATTGACGATTTTACATTTATATGAATTTATGAAACACGCGAGAGCTTTTAAGCCTGTTTTTTTAAATGAGTGGTGTAAATGTATTTTATCCCCGATTTAATCTTTATGTCATACTTTTACTAACATAACAAAAAAATACTTTAAATGCGCAATAACCACTGTCCATTTCTCAGTTCGGTCAATACTTCAACGACCTGTGGGAACTATACCATCCGGCGATATCCGAACCGTCGGTGGCGGTACACCCCAACAAACAGGCGCTGCTTACGTTCTGGCACGCCGTCTGCGTCGACTGCCCCGAGAACGTGCAGCTCGCCGTCTCCAGCCCCAGGCTCATTAAGCACATCGCCTTCAATTATATACTGTAAGTTATATAAAGATCTACCTACTTATATAAAGATTTCGTGTGTTATAATTAATATTGTATGTCAAATAATTATGTAATTTACAAGAGAATAAAGGACTGTTTCACCACTTACTAATAAAGTTTTTGATACGCTAACCACAACTTTTTTGTCAGATTCTGCATAGAATATCTGTCAAAAAGAGTTATGGATAGACTCCGACACTTATCAGTAAGCGGTGTAACAGGCTCTTATGTTTACACGTATTAAGTACTAAGTAGATAAGTAGGTAACTAAATTTTAACTTAATTGTAAGTTAATAATTGCATTAAACACAATATTTAGTAGCCAGTGGCAAGTTAAGTCACTTAAAATTAAGTTAAAATTTATTTAACCGCTTAATACGTGTAAAAAAATTCACTGTCATTGTGAAAATAGTGGCAACAGTGCAAGTAAAAAGTGAGTTTCATTAATTACTCCTATGAACTAATTGAACACAACAATTTATAGTAATAAATACAAGGTTTGCCTGTCTTTTTGTGCATTAGAAAAATCACATGACAGCAAAGACAGAAAATCCTTGTAAAGTTTGAGTTTACATAGTTATATTTCTAAGTAAGAAACAAGTGTATTTTTTTACATAAAATAACAAGGTACCATTAAAGACGGTGTTTCGTAAATCATTACATGTTCGTTAGTTGCGTCAAAGATGGCGTAACAAACGTTTTACTATTATTGTAGTTATGGGTCTGATACGTATATTTATTTGATTGATTTTATATTTATTCGATCAGTGCGGACCACGAGGACGGCGAGGTTGTGGCCTACAATCGTTCGATGCTGCCGCCGTACTACGCGCTGCTGCGGCTGTGCTGTCGGCGTTCGGCGGCGTTCGCGCGCGCGCTCGCACAACACCAGAACATACACTGGGCGTTCCGCAATATCGCGCCGCACGCACACCTCTACCCCGCCGCCGCTGATGAGCTACTCAGGTTGGTGTGAATGATGGTTGATATTGGGTAGGAGATATTAAGAAAGAGCCAATAGGGCTAAGCTACATGTTACGTCACACCTTAGGAATTAAGGGATTGGTCACAACGACTATGACAATACGTCATGATAACATATTTAAAAACGGTATGTTAGGGCGGGCTTTAACGCCCTGCCTCCTTAAGATAAACCATCGACAAAATTATGTCTACGCTTTTTCTCTGTGGATGTCAGCCGGTTTATCTTGTCATTATTATTGTGTTTTGTTATTATTCTGTGCAATTTTTTGTCTATAAACCCTTACATGACAACACATTTTATCGAGATTTAACGAAATTTTGATATTATGAGAAGAGGTTTTTTTGATCTAGTCTACGAACGATAAATTTGTCTCTCGACGTATGCATGTTAGGGAAAAGAGATATATGTCGATATCGACAATTATGACTAGACTCGAGAGAAAGAGATATCACGTAGGAACATTTTAGCCGGCAAGATCCCTAACTTCAATTCAAATACGAAAAAAAGTCAGCCAAGCGCCTCTGTATGTATGGCGTGGCGCCCCATTTTGCCCAGCGCCCTGGGCGGTTGCCGCGTCATGTTTTGTATGTAAAGTGTTTATATGATTTTAACATTTGGTAATATATTGTTAGTTACTTAGTTTACTAAGTGTTAAAATATGAATGCAGGCTAGCGAGGATACTCGCAGCGAGGGGAGGGAACACCTCTACCAGCACCACAAACGACACGGCTGATGGCCGGGAAGCAGCTGCTTTTCGCCGCAGCACGCTATCTGCTTACTTACAAGGTAGTGTATTAATCTTATTATCCCTAAAAATATTTAAGCAATGCTTAACTAATCAAGGTTCGCCCGAAAGGGACACTTTCTGGAATATTGAAAATGTCACACGACAAAAAGGGACAGCGAACCTTGATTAGTTAAACAAAATTTGAGCAACAAATATTTTTATGAATAAGGGGGTTAGTGTTTAAATTTAAAGAGCGATTTTAGCCTTTTGTAACTTTTATGATGTATAAGATTTTAGTCTGGCGATTTTTAAAAAATTTAATATTTACTCCGATAAAAAAAAGGCTTTGTCTGGAAATTTGGAAAAGTCACTTTATAAGCAAATACAGCGACTAGTTACGTGCCACGTAATTATTTATTAGGCATTAGTTTTATTGTTTTGTTATTCATAACTCATATTTTGCAGGTTTGAATGGTAGAACGTGTTGGACTACGTTAATATCAGCGTTTTGCACCTTAGTTGAGAATGAGGACGATAGATTATATGTCGTTTACAATGGAGGCCTACAAATGACTTTCGAGGTAAGATTGGAAACATTTACTAAATATAACTTTACATTTAGTATGTACCTACTAAATGTTACATTTTAGTCCATATAAAATATTGTTATTTCTCTAATGTAATTCGTGTACTGTAGGCCCTGCACAGTTTGCACGCTGTGTACGTAGAGGGCGGTGGAGGCGGCAGCGCGGGTGGCGGGGCCGTGCGGGCCGAGTTGCGCGCAGCGCTGCGGTGGGCACGCGCTCTCTGCCGTACCCTGCGTACGCGCCGCGACGCCAAAGAAGCCCGTGCGCTGTTGCTAGCGTGCAAGGACTGGCCCGAATGTGCACGTCGATTGCTGACTGTGCTGAATCTGCACGCGCGTACTGCGCATCTACCTCACGCTGCGCTGGGTAAGTTTAAATGTATAGTCTGGTTACGATAAATTCTAGAAAAAACAGTACAACGCCGTTTCACATCACTTGTTTTTGAGGCCATGGTATCATTCCGGTCGAGCCGGCCTATTCGTGACGAAGGTTTCCCATGTTTTTATTTTAATTCTGGTTTTAGTATTTGTTGTTTTAGCTGCAACAAATACATAATCTGTGAACATTTCAGCGCTCTAGCTATTACTGTTCTTGAAATACAGCCTGGTGACAGACAGACGGACAGACATCTCAGTCTTAGTTAGATGTAATAAGGTCCCGTTTTTAACTTTTTAATACGGGACCCTAAAAAGAATACATTAAAATTTCAGGGTAAAAATGGATTTGTTTTATCTAAGCTATTTATGAATTTTCAGGAGTTCTCCGTGAGCTGGTGCTAATCGGCGGTGGCGCGGCTTTGGGCGCGCTGGTGCCTCTGGCTGCGGGCGCCCACGCTGCAGCGCGTGCCTCTACCCGCCCCCGTGCGCGGCCCCCCGCTCACTCCCTCCCCTCACCACCGAGACACCACCTCTTCCGCCCGTATCACAAATTCATAGGTCAATAAAACACACACTGCAATAATTAATATACATATATGATGTAAAAGTATAATAGTATTTTGTGTAATAGATATTTCATTACAAAACTAATTATTACTTTCAGACACGTGTTGTCGGGTTGCGCGGAGTCAACGCTGCATGTCTGAGCAACTAGTGTTGTTATCCGCATTGTGCGCCTTGGAGGCGGTGCCTCTTAAGTTCAACTATTTCGCTGCCTTTTGGAGAGATGTTGCCGCCACACCTGTGAGTTTCTTTTATTGTTAACAAACCAAACTACGTGCTAACAAGTTTTTTTTCGTGTATTCTTACTGTTTACAATGCATGTAACCATAGTATAAAAACAGTTGCATAAAATCAATAGCTGCGGTTATGCTCTTAAATTGCAATTTGTCTCCAAAAGAAGTAAAATTTGTGATTTCCGTTGCAGGCGGATTCGAAACTCGAAGAGATGCTGCTAGATTGCAGCGTGCTTTCTGAATATATGGACGCGATTTTATTAGACGAGCGGGAATCTCTAGAGGACCCAGTTATATACGAATTCATGCAGCATTATTATCCAAAGGTGAGAAGGCAGTGTAAATACTGAAGCTTTATCTTGATATCGCGAGGGAATCGAGCTTTCGGAAACTGGGTTAAAATATCTCATGTTGAAAGCATGTAGCATAAAGACCTACTTTCAATTGAACGTAAAGATTACGACTCATACCATTGCGGCGTCGTACTCCCAAAACTCCCAGTCTATATCTAAAAAAAAATTTCAGGCGTGCGCCCGTGCGGCGACGAACGGGGGCGCTGGTGGTGTGACGAGCGCGGCGGGCGCCGGGCGCGCCCTTGCGGCGCTGGCGGAGGAGGTGGCTGGCGGGGCCAGCGGCGCGCCGCTCAGCACGCTCCTGGGCGCGGCGCGTGCTCTGCTGCTCCTCGGTGAGTGCGCGCCGCCTGCCGCGCCCGCCCTGCGCCGCGCCGCCACGGCCCTACAGCACAGGCTCCTCGATACTCCCGGTAAATATATTTCTTTCTGAGTCTCTTAGCTGCCGCATGAATTTAATAATTTCATTATTATTATTTATTTTATAACTCAGAGGAGGAGAGCCCTGTCGTGGACGATGAGCCGAGCGAGGCTCCGAGCGAGCCACGATGCGCATCCGCCGATGGCAGTGATGACGAGCCGCTAGAGGAGTTGCCCGCCGAGCCGGACGATTCCCCGGACGACGAGCCGCCGCGAGCGCGTGCGCCCGACCTACTGCCGCACCTCACGCGCGCGCTGCACGCTCTACGCGCGATGCACGCGCCGGATTCGCCGCCCGTGCAGCCAGCCGTCGCGCCCGCCGCCGCCGCACAGTGATCGCGTCTAAGCGATCGACGAACTCGTTTTGCAGATGCATACTCGTGACGATCCTATCCCTCCGTGCGAACATAAAGAAGCTCCGGCTAGGAACAGAATATTCCGATAAAAAAATAATGTGATTTCAGGTGAGTGACGTATCGGCATAAGTCATCGTTATATTTTAGTTCTTTCTAGCATAACGTTAAATTAGCTAATAATATTAATGTGCAATCGTAGGTAGACGAAGCTAAGGAAAATGTTAAAAATTAAAAAGAGTGCACTTGCGCCTATAGCGAGTACATGTTAAAACATTTATGAAAATAGTAATTACTGCAGTTGTACTTCGAATATTATATTTATTGTAATTAGGTTTTGTAGACTTTTATATTTCACCTTTGGCTTAAGTCGAAAGCAATGATATATATAATATCATGATTATTACAATAGTAATTATATCATTATAACAATAGGGACTGCAAGAATAGGTGATACTCGAACAAAATTAACAATATGTATATAGAGCATCCGTGGCCTAATGGATAAGACCTTTAGTTCGCACTCGAGGTTCGAACCTGCACCCTGCAGGTTCGAACCTCGGTGACGGCGTCTACCTATGACACACTTTCCGATCTCAAGTATATAATACGGATGCTCATTACCGTGGGAGAACCATGCTTCTGCACGAACGGGCCGGCTCGACCGGAGTGATACCACGGCCACAGAAAACTGGCGTTGTGCTGTGTTTCGTTCAGTGAGTGATTTTACCGGTGGCCCAACTTCCCTAATCCCCTATCCCTAATCTCATTTCCTATTCCCTCATAAATGGCCCACGACGCATTTGCGACTCTTCGGATGTCGCGAGTGTCCATGGGCGACGGCAGTTGCTTTCCATCAGGTAACTCGTCTGCTCGCTTGTTCCTCAAATATCATAAAATTATATACACTTTCTATTCCAATAAAATACTCCCGTAAATCATTTTCTCGCAGGCAGAGCCACGGGAAAATGTTAATACAATAAGGTTTAAATCTTAAATTGTGTATTGAAATAATCGTAATCCTTGTTGAAGGTAAAAAACTGACGTGAGTTTATCTTAATAAAATTGACTAGCAGTCTCTATTGTATAAATATTGTAAATATAAGATATATACTTTAAGGTCAAAGCTACATTTTGGTAAGGCTGGCAGTCACTGGCATACATCTTGAATATATTTAAAAAATCTGCAAATTTAATCAGCAATTATGTTATGATATTCATAACACAAGTTCATAAAATTAAATAAAATTACTAAATAAGCCATACTTTGCAGTTGCGGATTTCTATGAGTACTCTACAATCAACTTAAGATATTTGAAGGTGACTGCTATTTGTGAACAGTAATTGCCACTGCAATTATCATTGGTGCTTAATGTAAGAGTGGCATGCAAGGGTTTTTTGTCGATAAGATTTTTTCACTGAGTACCTTAATACAAGAAGTTATCAGACAAAATGCTAATTGGACTATATTTGTCGCTCGTCTTGAGTGTGTTTTATGTATTGTGTCTCCTAATTTAGTTCGTTGTCAATGACAATAAGTTTGATGTGTTGCTATCTTGTAAGAAATATCAATAATTTTTATATAACTTGCATTCCACATTGCTACATCACAATCCTTACGAATGTATATACTTATATTGAATATGTAAATATATTAGAATCTTGACATGCATCTAGTAGACTTAATTTTGTTCGGTACATGTAAGAAAATAACTAAGTTTTTTAAATGAATCCTGATAAGAAAATAATGCTAAAAAGTAAAAATTTGCTGTCAATTGAAATTTGTGTCTCCGAATAAAAAACTTCACTAGATGCTTGTTGATATAGTTAAAAAACAGATAATGTAGTGTGGACTTCATAGGTGTATGCACGCTATTCAGTTCATACTACCGGTTTTAGCAATACTGTTTTAATTTTGTAACTTCAACATTTTGAATATTAGGGCTTTTGAAAAGTTAAAATACTTTATGATTGTTTCTGTAAAATATATTAGGAACAATGGTCATTAAGGATAGTATTATTAAATAGTTTGTCATTTTTTTTACATTGTTACAGATTTCCTTAATGTTTTCTTTTATAAAATTTTTGCGACCGTTTATTTGGATTTTTCAGTAAATTCTGCACCAAGAAAATTGGCAACCTACCAAGTAATAGAATATTTAACCACCCATAAATTTCTACTTAAGACCGTAATTCAAGCCTTATAAAGTTATTTTAACGTTATTGGTTTAAAGTGTTTTATATGTAAAATACGCACACTAAACACGTTTTTTGTAACTATTTTGCGTACTTACGACTACATGTATGTGTTTTGACTTAATATTATTACGTATTTTTATTTAAAATGTGTGCTATGGCATAACTTGAAGTTATATTTAGTCGTCGCCGTCTACAAAACAACCTTAATGAGGTCGAACTATTATTATAAAGGACAAAAATTTTACAAATACATTTTTAAGCTAGTTACGAAATAAGGTAGCAAAATTAATCGTAATGATAATTTTTCTTCAAGCAATTTGATTTTTTCAAAATTGTAATTAAGTTTCGGCTGTGACTTTCGTTAGTTTAAGAAATAAAATTGTAATTAATCGACTATAAAATTCTTTCGTATTCAATTTGATAACCATTATAATTCTTATAAAACATCACATTTATATACATACCTACTATAAGCAAACACCCGTCCAACACACCTTACTTATTTTTGCTAATTAATTAATATTGTTAGCTTAAGATCAAATTACTTGAATTTCCCTGTAATTTGAAATGTACAAAATTTTTGTTTAGACATTAGCCTCATTGTTTAATATAACAAAAATGTTGAACTTCACCATGAAAAACCTTAGAAATGGTTTGTTTCAATAATTCGGTTTCATTGTGTAAAAAATATTGTTTTATTGTAATTCTTAACTTTTTATCATATTACTAAATATATAACAATAATAATAGTTCACTGCCCAGTAATATACACAAACATAGTGTAGTTGTCTTTATTAAATTATAGATTTTGTAAGATTAACTCATAATGTTATTATAATTCTATTGATAGGGTCATAATTAGCTTTTCTGACTTTATGTAAAAGCGCAGGTATTTTATTTTGACAACACACATGATGTCTAAGCTTTGAAGTGTCATGAATAGCTAAATGGTTAGAACTATATAATATCATCTCATATTAATTGTATAGTAATATAATGTTCATAGTAGTAGTATACAACAATCAGTTGTCAAAGTGTATTGTTATTTTATTGTGCAAATTATTGTTAGTGTGTTACATAAAGAGGCAGTTCCATGAGATGCTTGAATGTATTGAGGTGCTATCCAATTGGACTGGACAGAGGCATGGTAATTAAGACATGTAAAATAAATATACTTTTCTTATAATTTAGAGCTTATTAATATATAAAGTGACGCTATTCGCTGTAATTATCTCATAATAATTTAAGACTTGTTTTATGTTCTACTATAGTGTTTCAAGTTGACTGCTTTTTATAGTGTTGTGGTTGTATTGTGGCATTTATTCCACAGGCTTATTTAATAACTGAATACTTAGATTTATATGGTATTGTAAAATATTTTCAATGAAGAGATTGGAACAATTAAATATTATAATTGTGTTATTAAATTAATTTCAGAAAATTGAATAAAATACTGTAAATCAGACTGAAAAGCCAAAGTAAACAGTATTTTGTAAAATAATTGTCTTATTCCCACCCTATAATAAATTATCTACAATTTGGATTATTATTTACAAAAATTTGAAATTATGTAGATACTTTACTTGTTATTTCAACAGGGAATTTTTGAAGAGAGTTTTTTACACATGGTATACAATATGATTTCAAATAAAAAACACTACATTGTTTGTTGACACACACTGTCCTACTACACAGTGCACAATCTGCTCCTAGAATTAAGATTTCACCTTTTCCTGGTGGACTAAATGGATCCTTCATTATATAACTTGGATACTTCAACTCAACATTACGGGAAAATGGGGGTGTTTTCCCAAAGTAATGTGCTACTTCAGTAATTTTACATACATAACATGTAAAGTTGTAAGTTTGATTGGATTCTTGTTTATCTTTTGATTTTTCTACATCCATTTTTCTGGAACAATAAAGATATTAAAACTAAAATTTAAAATGCAAATTGACACAATTTATTATACATACATTTCATAAATATTAAATAGCCCCAAATGCTTCCATGTTTTTAAATAAGTTAAACAGTTCCAGTAGTTTTCGCTATTTCTTTTGGCGCTTCTAGAGGCCACCACATCGGTTTGAAAGGTTCAGCAGTGCAATTATTTATCTTTACAGTCTTAGCTTCTAGACTCTCTTTGATCCTTATCAGTCCTATTCCATAGTCTCTCATGATACCCTTCAGCTTACCCAGGCTGGTGGCAGGTTTATTAGCTGCTACAATGTTTGTGTCAAATTCAGGTACCTCAGGAATTGGTTCAGAAAATTTAAAAGGCATTATTCTTTTTCTTACAACTCCTGTATGGTGAACTCTAGCTGTTACTTCTTGTCCAATATAGCAGCCCTTGTGAAAACTAACACCATGGAGATAATCACAATTAATTTCTAGTGGGAAGCTAGATCCCGGTGGTAAATCAACTGCACCTTCACTAACTCCCAACTTGTATCTTAAATATTTGTACCCATCTTCATTCTTTTCAATTCCAATATTCTCACCAATAGCATCTGCTATTTGAGAATCTTTGAGATGGTTTGATGCTACTATTCGAAAACCTAAATCAGCTAGACGAGGATCTTTGTACATGTTAATTTTATTATCTTTAGTGGCTGCCACATCTTCTGATGGTATTGTAAATGCCCATACTTTAAAACTATTACTGATGTCTTCAATGGTGATATTCCTTCTCAGTTTAAACATTTTGAGGTGCTTTTCTAATAAATTTATAACTTTGGAATCACACTCAATTAAAAATGATTTGTTGTTGTCCCATTTATGAATTAAAGTGTCATACAGCACTCTTCCTTTATTATTTAAAAACATGGCATATATTGATTGGGAACCAGCTTCAAAATGCCTCATATCGTTTGTTATGAGGCCCTGCAGGAATTCAGAAGTATCCTCGCCCGTGAGCGTTAACAAGCCTCGACTTAGAGGATATAAAACTTTATTTTTTGAGGCATTACCATTGTGTAAATAACGTTTAAATTGTCGAATAAAATGATGCATACGAAAAAGTCCTTTTACCTGCCCTGGATTGTTCATGTTTTAAACCATTAATTTTGGTAATTTGAAATATAAATTGTGAAGTGAATTTTTAGAACCATCAACTAACCTTCAACCTAGAAATATATCACAGAATAAATCCCAGATTAAGAATTAGAAGTATAAATATGAAATTTAAATTGAACTTCGAATTGATGTTGACGTTTGACAGTTGACCATTGACCTCACAATTTTTCTTTATAGCTGCTAATGCTAATGCTACAGGCTACAGCTATTTAATTCATGAATCATGGCATGGTGAGTGTCAAGTAAAGGCGGGAAAGGAAAAACAAAATTATTATCACAATAATTAAGTCACAATAAGTTGAGATAATGGAGTCAAGTCTATCGTATACGCACACGTGCTCTTTTCCCCTATACCACCTATACTGAACTGATTCTGCGTTTAATACATTATGTCCCGCATACCGAAAAGAATTTGTCCACCGCACGACGTCACCGTCTTCGAGATTTTGGACCGATAAAACGCTTTATAACTTAGGCTATTGGTTTCATTTTCTACTAATATTGGTCTCGCGCCCATATTGTCACTGCTCTGTATTGGCGTAGAGCAAAATTAACCCTTTAACCTATGCCATAAAGAGGCATTTTATCGGGACAAAATAATCTCGTTAAAGGTGACGTGCAGTGCACAACCGGCCTAGCAGCCACGAAAGTTTGGTTGCGTATTATCGAATGTGTTTAGCCACCTATAATAATAGTCAAATATTTTAAAGCTTATTCGAAACGTACGATTTTAGTAGGGGCGAAATAAATACACACATTCATTAGTTGTAAAATATGAATTTATAATTTGTCACATTAAAATTAATGTTGTTTCAAGCCATTTGGCTTAGAGGCCATTTCTATGTCTTCAACTGGACGTTTCTTGAAAGGCGAAACTTCAAGCGATGGCGGTGCGGTGATACTGTCTTGTTCTATAGAAGCTACAACCAGCTCCGTGGTTACTGTCGGCTCGGATTTTATCGAGAAGTTGTCATGTCTTATCGACGAACCCGCAGACTGCACGCGACGCTTAGATTTCTTTAAGTACGGCGTTATTATCTGAAATGGAATAAAAACGACTGTAATTTCAAGTATTGTTTTAAGTACAATATTGTTTATCGATCTGACCAATCATTAATCTTTCCAATTTCTTTGAGACTACAGTGCATTTCATTGTCAAATGTGTAGAATAGCACACTACTTACATATACTCGTACACATAATGTAGGCTGCAAGCCAGCGCAACCTTATATTCAAGTTTGACGACATATAAAGTGTTCACCTGGTTCGGATCCTTGAGGTAGGCACTGGTTCGGCGTACTTTAAAGTCTGGTGCAGCCAAGCAGCGGGCGAGGAAGAGCGCGGCGGCGCACGCCCAGCTCCCCCACACGGCGGCGCTGGCTGCGCGCGTGCCCGCCACTCGCCCGCTGAAACTCCATGATACATTCGCTGAACTCGCCAAGTGAGCATCGACTGAGGAACACCTGAAAAGATACCTTGAGAATGGACATATCTTGCTAAGGATTCTTTATCAGAACAATACAAGTTCCCTCAGTTATATATTTTTTAAGGATATTTGGGGGGCAAGCGAGCAGATGGGTTACCTGATGGAAAGCAACTGACACTCATGACATCCGAAGAGTCGCAAGTGCGTGACCAGCCTTTTTGACGGAATAGGAAATAGGAGTAGGGATAGGAAATTAGGGAAGTTGAGCCACCAGTAAACTCACTCACTGAACGAGACACAGCACAATGCCGTTTCACGCCAGTTTTCTGTGAGACCTTAATATAGTTTGCCTAAATTTCTTTCTTAAAAAACATGCATCAAAACCCAAAAGGATTGATTTCTAGTGATATTAAATTACCGAATATGGGCTTTAAGCATCAGATCGGCGATATGGTGAAGGATATCAAGCGAAAGCAATCGAAAGTTATAAAATTTTATTAAAATGGTTCGTCTGATTATTATTTACTCATGCATTTTTGTAAAAGTATGTAGCCTCGTAACTAAAATTAACCCAGCATCTATCTAAGATATCTACTGCTATACTGCTATACCGGAGCATATATCGGAGCATATAGCGTATAGCAGTACAGTCGTTAAAATCTAAAGTTAGTTTTTAGGTTGAAATTAATAGTACATGTACAACTCCGAAATAAATTATTAGAAGTGAGTTAACACGACATTAACATACGAAATGGTGGCATCTGGCCAATACGCAGTGTCAACAAACTACAAAAACTGTAAAAATTGAGGAAGTAATGTATTGAGTGGTATTGATTAGAAGCCGGCGATACCGCCAACATGTCAGAAAATTGTGTTGGCGGCAACGCACGCCACACGTGTCACCGATATACTTCTTTTCATATACTATTATAGCCCGCCGGGCGTCAGCCGCCGGCTTGTGATCTGACTATCTACATAAAACACCGGCTTGTGCCGCTGACATGTTGCGACGGCTGTTGCTGAGGTGCTTAAAACGATGTGCACGCCGCATGCAAAATTTGAAATTCCTGTCATTTGTAGTTTCTGACATTTTGTGAAGAGTGCCTCGCATTTTGTACAAATCTCATTTTTAAATTATACGTATTATCGTTAAATAGGTGCTTACAAATCGACTTTGACTGAATACTCACGAGGTAGTGTTCGTTACATTGTGAAAGGCAGCACAGAATGTTCCCAGGCCTTCGTTAGTTCTTGTGAAACTGTGTCCGGTGAGACCCACCATCACTAACGCAAACAGAAAAGCTGGCGGCAATATACGCCACGGTTTCTGGAGACTGAAAAATAACAATAGGATACTGAAGGCCTAAAACGGTCCAGCACTAGCAATATTGAAGACATAAAAGAAATTGAAGACATATGTAAGTGGAAGGAGGGGGTAACTAATATTTTTAAAAATTGCCGGAAAATTTTGCTTACAATTTATTTTTTAAGACTAGGTGTTATATGTCAAAGAGTTAGGTATAGCAGAATTTAAAGGATATGCAGTACACGTTAACACCCTTATTATTATTAAAAATATTTAAACATTATTAAACTAATCCAGGTTGGCTATCCCTTTCTTTCGTGTGACGTTTTCAATATTCCAGAAAGGAAGAGCGAATCTTGATAAGTTTCACTTTTCACTGTTTAAATCTTTTTATGAATGAGGGGGTAAAACTATATGTAACATTAGTCTGTACAGAGAGTGTGTGTAGTGCCGAACTACGGTATACAGGTGTACCAAAAGTAAGTGATAAAACTTTAAGGATCGTATGTGATCCAGATATACATATATAGTTCACTGTAAAAGTTGCAGCGTTGAAAGCGAAAAAAAGTTTTTGTGATTTGTATGGGCAAACTCATGACGCTCGGGCGCTTATCCATACAAATCACAAAAAGTTTTTTCGCTTTCAGCGCTGCTACTTTCACAGTAAAATCTATATCAGGGACACATAAGATCCGTAAAGTTTTATAACTTACTTTTGTTACACTCTGTATATTTATTATGAGTGTAGACCGCACTGCCGTCTCTAAGGCCCGGCTTACATCTAATTTGGTACAGTAGCGAGTTAACAAAACGGTTAGCTAAAAATTAGGTAGTAAGTATTAAGTGACGTTCAAAAGTAGGCGAGTTAAGTAATCATAAGTTGCTGGTTCGATAACAAGAAAAATTCCTCAATTACTGCCTACAAAGTAATTAAATTTAATATTTTACACAACTAAATACCTATTGTATAAAAATGTTTGATAAATTAAATATTATAATGTGAATTGTACTAAACTCAGACGTCAAAACGCTGGTGAGTTAAGTTAGCGGGGTGCGGTAGCGGTAGCGAGAAGAGGAGCACTTCGCACTTAACTCGCCAAAAGATAGGATCGCGTTCTAGTCAAGCCAATTTAAATAATAACTTACAAATTAACTCGATTTTACCGTTCAAACGTCAAAAATAACTAAACTTGCCGATCGCGCAAGTTAACTCGCAACTTAATTAAATAAAGTGTAAATCGGCCTTAAGCCGCGGTCTATAGCTATCAGCTAAACCCCCTATTTTATATAATGGGCCTGCGAGAATCTCCTACCCGGATCTAGAGTGTCCTCCGCCGGGGCACATGGTGAAAAATGTGGCCCACATTATGGCGCACATCATGGACATCAGCGGCATGTACTCCGCAAACTGACAGTCGTTGGTTCGACCGAACAGCGACGAAACCGTGTCCAGCACCACACGGGGCTCCTCAGTGTCTGTAATTGATGAGTTTAAAAAATTTACAAATTACCCAAGAGGTCTGTTTCACCGCTTACAGATAGTCTATCCACAAATTTATTTGACAAATGCTTTATGGAGAATCTGTCAAAAAAGTTATGGATGGAATAACAGAAACAGGCCCTAAGAATAATAATAGTAATATTTATTGCATAAACTGTGATACAAAGAGGTGTTACAATAATATGAATGGATCCAACATTCTGCTCTATGAGAGCGTGCAAAGTTTTTAAACAAAATATTTACAATCATGTCAACAAAAACACTACATTACGTTACGAACAACGATTGTTAAGATAAAAGTCATTAAATAAAAAGCATGTCAATAAAAAAAAATTATTACACCTCATTCGTCTTACAATGTCAAATTAAACCTAAGATATTATACTGTTACATCAAAAAAAGTCATTTATGGAGTAAAAAAATTTGTCTACTAACCATCTTTACAATATTTTCTTAAAAATATTATGTGAAAACGCTTTGAACTCATTGGGAGGTTATTGAAAATCTTTACAGACATATTATGTTAGCAAGAGTAGTTTTTGAATGTGGTATGACTAACTTGTCCGGATACCTTATGCTTATATATAATACCTGACTCTTTTTCAAACATAGTTCTGACATGTTATGCTTTTTAACAAATATGCTTATCTCGTAAATGTATAGGCTTGGTAATGTAAGTAGGTTTAATTTTTTTAATAGGGGTCGGCAGGATATTAGTGGTTTGGCGCCAAAAATAGCCCGGATACACTTCTTCTGAGCAATAAATAAACGCGTTATGTCCACTGAGTTACTCCAGATGATCAACCCATATCGAAGGGCAGACATAACAATTGACTGATAGGCCATTAGAGCTCTTTCTCTGGTAGCTGTTTGATATAGTCTGTTGAGAACATAGACATACTGATTAATTTTTCTACAGATTTTATCTATATGCTGCTTCCAGGACCAGTTATTATCCAAGGTTATCCCTAGATTTTTACAATATACTCTTTTAATGTGGAATTATTGTATTTTATGCATAAATCTCTTCCTTTGTTGTTTTTGTTATAGAACTGCATATACATTGTCTTTTTTAAGTTATCATTTAAATTATTATTATTTAACCATTCGATAATGTCATTCAGTAATTTATCTATTTCAAAATTATATGTCAATTCATTTAAATAACTAATTACAATCGAAATGTCATCTGCAAAAAGCGAAAAAATATAGTGTGAAATCCTAGGTTGTTTAAGTACATAATGAATAGTATAGGACCTAAGATACTACGTTGAAGAACTCCTCTAGTGATTTGTCTGGTTTTAGAGTTGACATGTACTTTCTCATTTTTAGAATTAGCTTTGTCTATTTTAACTTGTTGTATTCGATTTATCAGGAAACTTTTTAGCCCTAGACCTCGAATGCCATAGTGATGACATTTGAATAAGAGTTTTTCATGGCCCAAATGGTCAAAGGCCTTACTCATGTCAAAGAAGAGTGCTGAGTGCTTTTTTTTGTTCAAATTTTCGATTATTTCTCGTATTAAAGAAAAGCAAGCTAGTTTTGTCGACTTACCTTTCTGGAAACCATTTTGCTCATTTGTAATAATATTATGTTTGCCCAGGAACGAAAGGAGACGTAATGTTTAAAGAATCAACGAATGAATAACTGATCAGCGATCGTTTAAATAACTCAATATCTTTATAATAATATGTAAGGACTTAGGTTTAAATCCATACTCATACGTATATTTTAAGTACGAAGGATCATCGACTTGATTTTGTAGAAAAACTCAGTTAAAAGGATTATGATTCAGAGATATAATACACGATCATAGTTAAAGGCTTTGTAAGTAGGTATACCAGATATGAAAGCTGAAACTATAATATAGTAGTAGGGTTTTTAAAAAAGCATTATTTCTTAATTCTTATCTACCCCTATTGACTTACCGGTGGTGATTTCACTTTCTGTTACTTCGTCGTACGTCGATTTCGTAACGTTTTCTGGGACGGCGGTTTGAGCAACAGTTTCGTTATCAAATTGAGCAGTCGTCGGAGCTATAGTGGTTACGATTGAGCTGTTATCGGTGAGAACTCGGAAGGCCAGTTCCCGCGGGAACAATACACAGTTGTCGTCGACCATCGCCATAGCGTTCTGTAGAAATACATAGTTAACGATCCCGAATATCCCAGCCGCCGCAAAGAACACTAAATGCCATGCTGAAATCAAATTAAATAAGTTTTAGTAAGTTTTAAGTATTTCAATTATATTGAAGCCGTAAAATAACTTGCTTGCACCTCTACTTTGCGAAATTTCATGTATGTGCTCTATTTCTGATTAGGTTTAAGACTCCTATGCCCAATTTGAACCGAATTCGAAAATATCACCGTCGACTATATATATATATATACATATATATATATATATATATATATATATACAGAGAAATTTATAAATAAAAAATCCACGCTATAAGATATTTTGAAGACCTATACACTAAAACACACAAAACTCG
>JAOTAV010032056.1:0-19830 GCA_026546445.1 Cyclargus thomasi
AACACAAGTCCCTCGGGTACTTAGCACAGGGCCAGACTGACGTGGTGTGAAGCGTCCATAGATATTATTATATTATATCTTGCTTTTGGTTTGTTTGTTAGACAATCTTCGTATTATTTTACCTGACTGCACCAGAAGGGTTATGTTTTCCGAGAATATTTTTGTATATGTGTGTGTATAATTGTTAAGCACGCGTGCAGCATAAACGGCTTGATAGATTTTGACGTATGAGGTATCGCTAGATTCGTCATGATAGCACAAGTGACGCTGGTTACATTAAAAAACAAAATGGCGGATATAAATGTCAAAATTGTGAGGTTCCAAAAATATTTTTCCGCCCCTTTAGGCCGAGTAGGGTATCAAAATAAAGGGCATTAAATAGAAATAAACATAGCTTGATGTTTAAATTACAATGCTTTCAGCATTAGGTTTCCTATTTTGGGACATTCAGCTTGTTTTACATTGGAAAGCAATATTGTCGGCTTATTCCAACCCGAGCTTATACCAGTACCGCTAACCAGAGTACATAATTTATCAATTAAATCCATTAGATAAGCTCCCTAAATCACTATGATTCAGAGATTAGCAGATGTTAACCCCTGCGCGACCGCCGCCCGGTCGTTTGGACCGCTGGCCACGCGCAACTGTTTATTACGACAACAATGACCAATTGTTCACTAATGGCCGGCCACTTGTGAATAATTGTGGCCTAATTAATATAATGATGCGCGTGCGCAGAAATGTGCACGCAGGATTAGTTGTGAGCATAATTATATAAGTAGACGTGGTTTGTCCGAGTTTAATTATTATTATTAACAGTGTCCCGCTGCTGGGCCATGGCGTCCCCCTCCCTTTCTTCCAGGTATCAAATAAATAATGAATATATCCAAAAAACTAAAAAACCCGACAAGTTTAAGGGCTTTATCAATTTTTTTTTTCAATGTACTTAGTGCTATTAAAGAGGATCTAACACTTCCTCATACATTAAAGTATAATATGTTTATTTTAAAAATTACACAAATGATCAAAAACTGAAAAGTGAACTATAATGATACTTTTTATGCATTTTTACTACCTTAGTCAGTAATTGTTAGTAGATTGATGAAAACATCAATAGATCTACTGCTATATACGCCGCTTAAAAAATAAGGCAGGTTTATATACAACGTATTTTTACATTTAACTCCAGTGCATTTTTCAATTGGGTTTGAACGTCGACCCTTTTATTTGATAGAAAATATAATTTCCATTCTCTTACTGATATCATTCATAATGTCAGGAACTAGTAAAAGCGCATTAAAGTGAGAAACTATGAAACTTATGTTTGCAATATTAATTCTGGAAATACGTCAAGTAGAACGTTAAATAGAAAATTTACGAGCGCTCAACCCGTTTTGAGATATTTTACCTTTGACATTATGAGTATTGAACCTTGCGCAGTGGACACAAGAGTCAGAGGTGTAACAGTAAAATGCGGCAAACGCGGTTAGCCGCTAAACCAATATCGTTATATGTTAATTCTGTATGGTAATGACGAATATCTCAAGTGGGATCGAAATACTAAAATGTACAGTCGTTGACATAACATAGACGTGGTAAAAAATGTATTTCAAGGCCATTACCACGTATTCCTACCCGATATCTGAGTGCTGAGTTTTTCTTTTCACATTCGACCGTAAACGCGTTTCGCGTTAACAAAGATTTTAAATGGGATTTGTACAGCGCCACCTAGCGATGCTAACGGTAATATGTACGCACAGTAAAACTCTGGAATGAACTATCACCAGCAGTATTTCGGAACCGATACGACCTGCAAACCTTCAAAAAGAGAGTGAATTCCGTCTTAAAAAACCGGCAACGCATCTGCGATTTTTCTGATGTTGCTGGTGTCTATGGGCGGCGGTAGTTGCTTTCCATTCTGTTTGACGACCTCTGTCGCTAAGCGCGTTGGTAGCTTAAACCTGGCGTCGCGGGTTCGAATCCCGCCGAGGGATTAAAAAATTTTTTCATTGTTCCTGGGTCTTGGATGTGAATTAAATATGTGTATCATAAAATAAAAATCTTAAATATGTGTATAGTATAAAAGTATAAAATATAATTCCGTTGTCATGGTAACACATGGTTGTCATCTGTAACACAAGTCCCTCGGGTACTTAGGACGGGGCCAGACTGACGTTGTGTAAAGATATTATATCCATAGATATTATATTATTGTTATTAAACCGTTTGCTCGTTTGCCCTTTTATTTTACAAAAAAAAAGTTTTATTTCAAAAACTGCATACTTCATCGACGTCTTCTGTTTAAAAGTAACAAACATAAGTTGAATGAAATTATTTCAGAAATTAAAAACGACTGCTCCATAACTCAGCCATCATCATTATCGTTTCTATTATTCTTATCTTAATTATCCTACTAAAAAAGCATAAAAGAATTTTGGGTATGAAGTGTACCTCACGGCGCCATATGTCGGTACAACACTAATTTGCATCAAGGGGTTAACGTGTTCCGTATGGGCCCCATAGACCCCAAACTACAAACGTTGGCCGCGTTTTGTACACCAGTCATTTGTGAGCCGATATGCAGGAAGTTGTAGAAATTGGATATATGTGACATAATAAACAATATTGTCGTTGAAGTTTTAACACAACGTAAGTCACATTTTGGCTATTTCGTCATTTTGTATAAAATCGGAAAACGCATCGTTTAAGTTAATCAGGAAAACGCGTCAGCTAACAAAAACTTGTACAATTTTTAAATTGTAAAATCTTAGTAGTATGGTTATCAAGTGTGATCGAGTTACAAAATTCTATTTCCTGAAAAGTTGCCTACTTTTGACTTACATTTAGAACTTCAACGACGATATATTGTTTTTTTTTCTTAATTTAAAGTCCATTCGTTATTTGACCAAGTCGGCCAATATATTTTGTTAATAAAATTTTGGCCGATTTCTTCAAAACTACTTTATAGATTTTAATGAAGTTTTATACAGAGGGTAAGTACTAAGGCTACTTTTAACGCGGGGGTGATGTTCGTGGTATTTTATATCGATAGCTATTATTTAATACGTGTCTTAAAATTTTGCACAGTCTTGCAATAACTGTTGTTTGACACGGAATATTCACTGTATATATAAAATTTAGAATCAGGACAGGAAAGAACTTTCCTAATTGTTGATATTTTCATTTTCTAGTCCTACAGGGCAAATAGACCAATGAAGGGTAAGTCATCCAATAATTTTTGGATTAAAAACACATTTAATTCAATATACGTCATGGACGATTGCCTCTAAACGTTTCAACAGCTGCCGCGCGCCCGCATCATATTAGCCCAATATTGTACCAATACAATACAAATAATACAATTCTCTAATACAAATAATACAAGTAATACAATACAACAACGCTTAACAATTAATGCGGGTGTTTTAGCTCGTGGTCATCTTGTCTGTGGGCTCTATCAAATGTTTATGATAAATGTTTTCAATGTGTCCACTCCACTCAGCATCGCTTAGCATTCGTTACGTTCGTAAATAAAATTTAAAAAATTGTGTTCTAAAATTATGAATGAACATGCAAACAAACTCTTCAGCTTTATATACTAATAATATAAAGCTGAAGAGTTTGTTTGTTTGAACGCACTAATCTCAGGAATAACTGGCCGGAATTGAAGAAATCTTTTTCTGTTAGTCCATTTATCGAGGTAAGCTATACGCTATATAACATCACGCAACGACCGATAGTAGCCAATTCGTAATCAAAAAATGTTGTAAAAACGTAATAATTTATAAAGTTTAACAGCTAGTTTAAAGTATAATTAAATGACTTCAACCTTACACTAACTTTTTAAGATTTTTAGTCGTGTTTTTTAAGAGCAATGTTTTTGCAGTAAGTAGGACCTATTTTGACCCAGCATCGAAAAGGGTTTAGCTTTCTTCACTCCGTAAAAATACTCGATTTTTTTTTAAATAACGGTTAGTTTTTATATATGTGGCGTGCCGGACTCCTAATTAATTTAATTATTTTAAATTGTTTTCGGAAGTACTCATTATTATATATCCTAATTAAATTATAATAACTAACAGAACAAAAACCTAAACAACGAATAATACGCAAATAATATAATTTTATCAGAATTACAATCAAGCAGATGGCGAAATATTTTATTACTAGTAACGAATTTTGAATATATTGTTATTATTTGCATGAGCAGCTGAAACGTTTTGAAATGTTAACGCTTCGATAAAATATTACTAAGATGAACAGATCCCTTCAAAGTTGAATAAAATAATGGCACCAAGACTATCTGACACAAAACAACGTAAATCTTAATCAAGTGTATTGAAAAATAAAATTGAATTTAATAAATTAAAGCTCACAATCCCACAAGCAACTAGGAGCGGAATAGCGCTTAAGCGCGGTTTCGCCAGTGCCCCTTTTTAGACGGCAACTGTAAGTCTATAAGTAACTAGCTTTAGCCGTGGAATTCTAATATTGGCAAAAGTGTGTTATTTAAATCAAAATATTCATTCAAAACGCAAAAAAGTAGTATGTGCCAAAAATCAACTAAATTTGTCGCTTCGTTTGGCGTGACGGACAAGCAAACTGTAATGAAACGCCAGCAACTCTTTGACAACTGATATTTTTTGTAAACTTCTTACATGACACAAACACTTTGTAATTGTAAAGGTTCGCTTTGACAACTGATATTTTTTAAAACAATGTAAGCTTCTTACATGACACAAACCCTATGGAATTGTAAAGGTTCGCCCTAAGTGGAAGATAAATGAAAACTTAAATGTTCGTAAATGTATATTAAGTTTAAAATATGTATAACAAGTTTGACGATACACGTGACACGTGCCGGTAGGGCAGAGTACCTTACCTACGAACTAGACTCGCTTCAACTAGATGACAACGGTCAAGGAGAGGGGTCAAACCTCAATGTAGAGGGTGATCCTGTGGGGGTCGCTGCCGTACCCATCGGTGGTACTGGTCCCTCATTTCCCGAAAGTCCCTAATGATTCGAAAATGCCCGGTACCACCATTTACCATCTAAACGGCAAAATGCCTTGCGGCACATGAGCCAAGTAGGGGGTAGGGACATGGGAACCTCCGGCTCGTCCATGATGATTAAACTCCTTTATGGAGGTCACTGGACGAAGGCATGTATTGCCGGCTCACAATAGCTTAGTTATGATTCGACTAACTAAAGTATCTAGTGCAGTAACAAACAACACCATACACACAGATGTACAAATTGCATATGTGCATAATCGCAAACGCTGCACGCTACATAATTAGTAAGGTATTAATTTCCAGCACTTTCCGATTTCATGTGATAGGTCCCTATAAGGCATCTACAGTTGATCTTCAACATCTAAAGAAAGAGAGCCCGGCAACGCATTTGCAACTCCCCTGATGTTGCGATACTGGACAACCCACGACATACACGTCTTGAGGTGAAATGGTTCAATTTTGGTAAAACCAGTCAAGTTCGCCGTGGGAGAGCCACGCTTCGGCACAAATAGGCCGGCTCGACCGGAGTGATACCACGGCCTCACAGAGACCTGACGAGAAACGGCGTTGTGCTGTGTTTCGTCCAGTAAGTGAGTTTACCTGTGGCCCAACTTCCCTAATACCCCTATCCCTATTTCAATCCCTATCCCCTCATGAAGGCCGGCAACGCACTTTCGTCTCTTCGGATGTTACGAGTGTCAATGGGCGACGGCAGATGCTTTCCATCAGTCAACCCGTCTGCTCGCTTGCCCCCATATACATCATAAAAAAAACCAGACAAGCGTGAAAATATTTCCATACCTCGGTTAACCACCGACTTAACCAAACATAGCTGATGGTTAAATAATAGCCATATTAGGATCACAGAAGGAGGGCCGGTAAGGCGCCCTTTAAGGAAACCTACACCCCTTATAAACGGAGTTAGTGGAGTGTACGATTGTCCTTACTCCAAACGGACTTTGTAGGGTACAGCGCACACTATAGGAATGTGCTCATTTGTACAATCGGAGAAGTCGAAACAGAGCCAGACTGGGTATCTAAAGGTGATGGTCGCGTTATGTCAAACCCAGAAATTCACATATACCAACCAAGTGACTCAAGTCCATCGACTGCCTCTATTTCAATTTCTTCGATGGTACAACAGTAGAGTATTCGCTGGGCGCAATCGAGAGAATTTAACATTACGTTATCAGCGTACACTATCCGCACAGCGGGTTCGGTGTCAAAAAAAGGAACACTCGGATTTCGGCGGCATACAAATTTTCACTTTTCTATGACATCTATTCACATCTCAAATTACTACGTTTTGTCCGACTCTGATGTTCTTGACCTCAAGTTCTCAAAGGAGGCTATAGTTAATTCGTTCAACATTGGCGGTATGTTTCATTAACCCTCTGTCAAAAAATTGGTGATTTCCATACAGAACGCTATTGTTGACAAAGTTGTGTCGTCACTTTGTTGTTGAAAATGGCGGTTTGTATAAAAATTTCACAGAGGGTTAATGACTGTACCGACAATCTTGACCGAATGCATAATACCGACCGAACAAGAATATGTCGAAATTTTCACGATTTTCGAGTTCTACGCGAGCTAACTAGCGAAACCGCAAGTAAAACCTAGGTTTTGTTTTTGGAAGTAATATAAAAATACTAGCATTTTATATTTTTTATATTACTACATTAAAATCAAGTTTACTTATTAAAACAAACTTAAGGAGGATTGTTTTAAATATAATTTATGACGGAAATTTCGCGTCCTTTATACCCTACCTATCTGGAAAAACTAGTTTATCTAAGGATACATTACCAAAAAATAGCTTTTATGTGCGATAGCCCTTATTCTTACATCACACACTTGCGATAATATTTAATGCCTACATAACGCCTAGTGAATAGTGGGGGGTACAACTGTTTTAGATTTTGGGTTTTTGCGCCACGAAATGAAAATTTCAACCTCTGATAAAATTATTTTATTGTACAATGTACCATCGAAGAAATGGACACAGAGCCAGTTGACAAACCTACGTGCCGTTTGATCGGAGTAAAGTCAATTCTATGTTAGCCGTGATCTGTCGTCTGGGGTTGACATGACGCGACCAAGTTGCTCAGATCCGCAATCCCTAATAATCTGAAATCTTAGACATCATTACAAAACTTCTACGACCACTCTTCGACGATATAATTCTATGTTCAAAAACGTTGTACGGAGCCCTGCAACTGCGAGTCCGGTCCCTGACCGGTTTAAGGTAGTCGGTTTTATAAATTTTGTGGTCCCTAATCGATGGGGCTACCGTGTGTGGACTGATCATAATTAGGGGTTCGAATTACTTTTTTAATTGGTGTCATTAATATCTCTAGACCTACTGCTGAGTTTTGTCGGAGAATATTATTTTGTGAAGTCAAACGAATAATTATATTACAATTTGTTCTATTATGGTCTATAGTCTATTCTAATTACGCAGACTACAAAGGGCCATTCAATTTACATACCACACATCTCAATTGAAGATATAAGTGGAAGAAGCGTATAACTAACATTTCACAACCTTCGGGTAAATACTCACTGTTTTCTATAAAATTTTGACAAATCTTAGAACCTACTTACTTAATTAACTAGTGTGTCTACACACCAAATCTAAATTATTTAAATTTCAAATATTTTTCGAGTCTTAAAGCGTTCATTTACGTAAAAATCCAGGAGTTTTTAAAATGTTAGTTATCTGTTTCTTCCACTTATGTCTTCAATTATAATCTTATAAAGATAATCATGTAAAAAAGAAACCTCCTTCTTTTTGAAGCCGGTTTAAAAACTACAATTTGTCACAATTTGGCGGCGACGTTACGAGCGTGACCGAAGTGACCGAAGTCTCCCCCGGGACCTTTGGTGGACGGTAGACCACCAGTCGGCCAGGGGGCTTAGCCAAGACCTAAATGTTTTCGCTTCTTTGTGGAATCGCCTAACAAAATTGATTGAAATGACATAAGGTGTAACGAAAGCTTTTGGCATTTCAAGAAGCGAAAATGTTTAGGTCTTGTCCAACCCCTGAATTCCTCCACCTCGAAGGTCGATTGGAGCATCGGTCTACTTTATTTGGACACCTGTAGTTTCCCTAGTGTTGTCGATGTCATTCGCTTCCTCAAATAAACTAGTTTCATTATCTTAATTATTGTTTATAATAAAGTAGGTTAGTTTTCTTAATTATTTTGTTGTAATCTAAGTAATTTTAATTGTTACCCTTATCACTCGTTAGACACAGATTTTATAGCGAGTTTCTCCTATAAATTGAAATAATTATAACAATGTAGGAAATCCTTTAAATAATTAAAAATAATAAATCGCGGGGCACGAGGAAATCATTAAAAGATATTTAGAAACAGGGAATTCAATTTATTGCTTCCCGTAAGTTTTACTACAGCTTAGGACTGATTATTATTATTATATAAAACCGACCAAGTGCGAGTTGGAATCGTGCACGAAGGGTTCCGCACCACTAGATAGCCGTAAATGGAAGAAAACACGTTTGTTGTAGGAGACTGCCCCTTAAATATTATTTCATTTATTTTGTTTTTAGTATTTGTTGTTATAGCGGACACTAAAATACATATTCTGTGAAAACTTCAGATCTCTTGCCGTTCTTGAGATACAGCCTGGAGGCAGACAGATGGACGGACATGGATGTCTTAGTATTAGGGTCCTGTTTTTAACCTTTGAGTACGGAAATCTAACCAGTTAGTGATATACAAATTTTGTATTATATGTCCCTTATATAGAGGGCTGAAACCTCAATTATGTATATGAAATATAAATACAAACATTTTTTTCGCTTCCAGAGTTACTTTCACAGTTACTATTTATAGGGGGTGTAGGGGTTACCCTTTGATAGAGATGCTAATGCTGCTAGATGCTGGGATGACGGATGCTGGATGTTAAGATGCTGGTTGCTGGGTGCTGCTGATATGATTGCTGATAGTGATTATGGAGATTAAATAACACCCAGCTGATGCTTGATAGTTATGTGTTTTATTTTATTGTAAATGCTTACATTTTATAGCTACAAATTAATGATGATTGGGCGTACGAGTTCAACGACATGCTGAACCGTACAGGGAGTCATGGACACCCTTGAGTATTATCATTTACTTTTGTTACGTCCTATAGAGGTAATTTGTCGTGTACCGCCAGACACCCATAGAGGCTAAAGATATACTAAACTTCAAGACGGTCTGGCCAGCGGTCACTCCTTATACTTTTTTCGTTTTTCCGTAGATATAGGGAATATGTGTATGAAACAAAATTTATTAAATACAAATTATTATGATAGTGGGCTAAAACATATACAGATTGACAAAAATTCTCAGATTTCTCTTGAGAAATAAAATAAGATATTTTAGAGTTTTCTACCCATCTCTTTCTCTTAAAACGTAATTTATTATGAACTTTGTATGCAGCTTGTAGACTTTGACGTCACACTCAATATCGGATCTCTCTTTATAATCGATTACCTTATAGTCTTATAACTTTGATATTATTAATTTTATATTTATATCGTTTTAGAATAATAATATAGATAGATTTTTTAAACAAATCATGCATATTCCCTATTATGCAAAATATCGTTTTAACAATGTGTTACATTTACAAACAGACAGCTCGTCACACCCGACCCACCCCGTTCCTCATCATTACTCACCCTTATATTAGCTATATCTATAAAGTAAATGCGTCGTTTGTCTGCCTGTAACATATCTATACAATACTATGTCGCCCTGTGGTCGAAATTTGACCATAAATATGTAAATCCATCCTGTAAATATGAAAAACATCTAATCAATTCTCAATTCAATCACAGACTTCGATTTGACATAAATTTCTCGTTACCAGGTTCTTAAATTTAAAAAAAAACAAACATTGACGTGAACCATAAACAATAGAACATTTCGTATATTATGATTATCGTGTCATGTCAAAATATTGTAGTGTGCGTGTTGTAGTATGCATATTTTTAATAAATAAAACGCTACGTTTTAAAAATTTGTAAAATAAAAGTATATTTTACAATAATTTTGGTGTTCCACGCTTCTCCTCCATCCGGCCTACAAATTACAATACACCAACGTGATATTTCTCTCTCTCGAGTCGAGCTTTGTCAAAATAGTCCATATACTCCATAACATGCGTACGTCGAATGACAAATTTCTCGTAGACTAACATCGACTAAACTCGATAAAAATGTGTTGTCATGTAAGGGTTCGTAGACAAAAATAGCACAGATTAAGAAACAAAACACAATAATTATTGTCGACAAATACGAGATTTTTTTTTGTCAATAGAGATGAATAGATAAACCGGAAAACGTCGTGAAAACTTGTACACAAAATTATCACGATGGCTTATCTAAGCCCCTTGTTTTTACAGGTACGCGAGTTTCGTAAAAAGGGGTACAAAGTTTTCCACTCGCGTATTAATATATAGATCATATAACAGTGGTTCTTAGTCCTGAAAGACCATTTAAAAAAAAATTGTTGCGTCGCGGACCAACGGATACTTTTATTGAACCATACGGTTTGTTGTCCCTCTGTCTTTTTATACAAACCGCGATTGTCAACAACAAAGTGACGACACAACACTTTGTATACAATCTCGTTTTGTATGGAAATGACAATTTTTTGACAGGGAGCTAATGAAACATACCGCCAATGTTGAGCGAACGCATAATTGTTAGAGAAGGAAAAAATTCCCCAGAGTTCAAAGATTTGAACGCGCCGTTCGAAACTAGGACTTCAGAATAGATTAAAAAATTAGAAAACAGCCAAGTGGCATCTATAGTATAAAAGAGCGTCCGTAGCCTAATGGGTAAGACCTTTGGTTCGCACTGGAGAGGGTGCAGGTTCAAACCCCGATGGAGGCGTGTGCCAATGAGACATTTTCCGATCTCAAGTACATAATACGGATTCTCATATGAAGAACCACGGCCTCACAGAAAACTGGCGTGAAACAGCGTTGTGCCGCGTTTCATTCAGTGAATGAGTTGACCGGTGGCCCAACTTACCTAATCCACCTTTCTCTCGCCCGTTCCCTATACCCTCATAATAAAGGCCGGCAACGCACTTGCGACTCTTCGGTTTTCACGAGTGTCCATGGGCGACGGCAGTTGCTTTCCATCAGGTATCCCTAAAATATCATACCCTTGCCACTTGCCCCCTAAAATATCATACCGTGTTGGAAGGGGAAGCGACAATACGACCGGACAATAGCTAGTTAGTTAAGGGACATATTCGACTCGCATTAAACTGGACACTAGCGGATAGCCCGAGGCAGATTTCTAATCACAATAGTAAAATGTGAGTTTGTTTGTCCGTCAATAACGCCTAAGGATTGGGCAGGTTTTGTTCTGGTATCCAGATATTTTGAGTCCCGGGGAAAGTGTTTATATTTCTATAAAATCGTGTACGGCCCCTCTACCGTTTTTTAACTTAAATGCCGTTAACCAACACCTAGTCGTTTTTGACATTTTGATTTCATCATTTTAATTTAATATAATAATAAAATTTGATATAAAAAAATATTAATATAAAAATAAATAATTTCATCAGAAGAAAAAGCTCTATCGACGTGTATTAGCAAAATTTTTGTAGCTTTTATATTCATCGATTTATTAAAAATTAATATTGTCGTTATGTAGTACCAAGCCCATAGAAAAACAACGGCGTATATTGCTAATAACTCAAAAAGTACTTATTGTACATAGTGACATTTTAGCTCGAGGACGGCAGCCCTGCCTGATAACTGAAATTGGAGCTACGAAGTTGCTGGCGTCAACTATAGTTACTCATATTTTACTACATGTTGCACTGCAACTTGTTCACGCAACTCTCTTTTGCGAAAATCATCCAAGCATTTTTTATGCAAAATTCACTTCAAGGCTTCCTTTTTCAGTTCACTCTGTTTTTTTTTTGTTTTTTATTTAAATAACCGGGCGGGAGATGCTAAGACCTCTATAATATTTGCCTTGAAGATGTTTTGTAGAGTATAACTTTTTATTTAAATTTCTTTATTTGCAAAATGTGTGTTAATACAGATGATATAATTTAACAATAGTTCCATCACATTCGGCAAATTGGACATGCTAATGTTTAGCCTATGAACAACACTTACGTTGATCATTAAATTTCTATCTATTACAAATTGAGCATACTACAATATTTAAAACAAGGTATTAGAAATGAAATCAACATTTGTACAATCAGGGAAGTTGAAACAGATATCTTAGTAATTTGGTCGGGTTATGTCAAACTCAGCCGAAAGATCACGACTTACATGGAATTGACATATTCCGACCAAATAACGTAGGTCCGTCAACTGGCTCTCTTTCAATTTTCCCCATTATACATTTATATGTTCGTACATTTGCCCCGCGGCAAATGTTCGTACTGCTTTTATCTTGAAAATTTTCGTGCATTTTTACTATAAACCTCATGAAGCCAAAGACCTTTCCAACGAATGCAAAACCAAGGAAATCGGTTCGCGTGTTATTTTTATGTAATAGATTCTGATTTATGTATAACAATGCCATTGTCTAACATAATAATTTATAGATAGAACAGCGTTTATGAATATTAAGATCAAAACTACTTATCACGATCCTTTTATTCTAAATTCTAATGTAATTTAAACCATGACAAAAATAAGCAAACTTGACTCAGCATTTTATCACATGTTTACAAAATACATCTTTATCATCCATTTACCATCAATCAAGTGGATTTTGCATAATAAACATCAAAATATCAATAACTCCCTCTGACAACGCGCGTTTTTCTCTAATCCCTGCACCCTATTCTAGTCACGAAAAAAATAATTGTCTATGGCCAAAGGTACGTCATTATCTGCTAGTATATGCCCCCTAGCTATTGTTACGACGTCAATAAACAAAGATTAGCGAAATAGGGACTTAAGCCTGCTATAGAACTTTATTAGATATAACAATTAGCCATTAAACAAATAAATTATAAGTCCTTTAATCTTTATAGCTGTGCTTTTGAACATCACTAATAATTTAGGATTTGTTTAGAATTTAGTTCGTGTCAGTTTTAAACATTTTTTACTGCTTTTTATTAGAACATCTTGATCGTAAATTTATGGATTGTATTCATTATTTACAGACGTGTTAAACCGGGTTCATTTATTTAGGAAAATAATTCAACGTCTTTTCTTTTTCTTTTCAGCGACGATGTGAAGAGAAAAGTTGAATTAAACGCTATCTATCATGCAACGTTTGTACTATAATGAACATTATATCACTAAAAAAATACCGTTAAGCGCCGGTAGATGGCTGCGCAGGTTTAATTTGAAGCTGTAGAGCCTTTTTCTCAATGATTTCAAAAGCTCAAATTTATGAAAAAAATATTCTTTATATATGCAGAAAGTAACAAAATTATTTTTTAACGATTGGCAAATACCGGCACAGGCATGAAATTATTATTTAAAATAGATTAGTTTTTACAATTCAAAATCATGACATCTATTGACAACTATAGAAACCACCTAAAAAGTCAAGTAGTTTCGTTGTGACATAAAGGCGATAGATGGCGTTAGTACAAATGCTTTTATTTTAATTCTAATAGAATACTGTTATAACTGAAATATAAATAATAATATCGGAACCCTCCGTATAAGAGTCCAATTACCATTTGGCGACGGCGTTTTTTGTTACATTCAGTTCTCCCTGTATACTGTTTATATTTTAGCTCACTAGGTTTCTAGGTATTCTAGATCTTAGAGAGCAGAGTCGTGGGGTCAGTTCCGTAAAGCCATGTCGTATGTAATTGGGGTGACCAATATATCGGGTCTAGTTGGACACGTGTACAATTTTTTCAACCCTGGCCTTAACAGTGGCTAATCTAACATCACTTGTATTTGAGGAGACGTTTAGGTTACGGTTAGCGGCTAACCTAACATATGTGTTTCCTCCATACAAGCGAGGTTAGGTTTACCATTAACCTAACCTAAGTGTCTCCTCAATATCTCTCGTCAATACGAGAGAGGTTAGGTTCGCCGCTAACCTAACCGTCTTTTCGATATCAGTGAAGTTAGGTTAGTTAACTACTACTAAAATTCGGAATGTGGTTTTCGTTCGCGACCCTCATCTGATAAAGGTCCCTTGAAATTATTAGACATATACAATACATGATTAGACAGGTACATTGGAAGAAGTTTCTATCAGCATTATTTTTTTTCATCCCGAGCACAATACTGCGAAAGGCCCCGCTGGATAGATGAGACGATTTTTTGAGAGTTCTGTCAAAACTGTTACGCAGGAGTAATTTTATAGTGACCAAGTCTATGCGCAGTACACGAGAGTACTATATCTTCCTTTACTCCTTAACCCAGAGGGACGGATGACCGACACGACTGACGAGAGATCAGGCGCACGTCCGACTTTTTAACCGACTTCCAAAAACGAGGAGGTTATATGTTCGGCTGTGGATGTATTTTTTTTTATTTTATTTTTTACATGCCCATCCGACGCGTGTACCATCTCACTAGTCAGACAATCCGGTGATCAGTCTGCATCGACCTAACCAAACCTGAAATATAACCAAATATAATTTATAGTAATAGTTATAACATAACCATTAACTTCCCTTCCTAAATTTTCCAATGTACTTTAACTTCCTTAAAAAGCGAGATTGGCATCTTCATTTTTGAAGGTCTGTCGTTTATGTTATAAAGGGGTCGCACGATGCGGACGGAGAGCGTGGGAACGATGCATCGTTTGATGCCTGCGCTTACACACGCAATACCACATACACAATACACACGTATACAGTAGACTTCCTTCTCCTCCTGATTGATATCGTTACGGAAGCTCACAAGACGTGCAACTCTTCTCATGTTCCGAGTGTCTGGAGATTAGAGACGGTAGTGGCTTTCCATCATGTAACCCTGACCATGTAATGTTTGGTCCTTTGCTTCCTTATTTAATGTAGCTTCAGCATATCCCTCGGGCTCCCTGAAAACATATGGAAGTGGTTTTATACCGCTGTCGATCCTGGCGACACTGGAGATGCTGTAGCGGGACTGTGTGGCCAAAGCTCGTCTAAAATATAATGTATACAGTCAGACCATACAATATTATGTTTTCAACCACGTGCAGTAGTGCACTGTAATCTATTTAAGAGAAAATAGCTTAAATTTAGGGAAAACAGTCATTGAAAAAGGGGAATAAGGAGCACTAAAAGCATGCGTAGCCTAGTGGGTAAGAACTTTGGATCGCATTCGAGAGGGTGCAGGTTGAAACCCCGGTGGAGGCGTGGTCATTGCCGTGGGAGAGCCATGCCAGCCCGACCGGAGTGATACGGCCTCACAGAAAAACTGGCGTGAAACTGGCGTTGTGCCTTGTTTCGTTCAGTGAGTGAGTTTACCGGTCGCCCAACTTCCCTAATCCCCCTATCCCTATTCCTTGCATTCCCTATTCCCTCATAAATATAATTAAAAAAAACAACTAACTCATAATCAAGTTAAATATACAAGCGCTTGCTGGTTTTCTGTTTATTCTTTAAAAGGATATGAAGTTGTTCTATTTATGAAAAAGTATGTATCTGTCATGACGAAATTTAGTTCGGAATCGGAGTTTAATTTAAAGGTAACACAGTGGCGTAACTACAAGGTGGCAAGCCGGCAATATGCCACGAGCCAGAAGCCGAAATCCAAGCCCCCAATCAGCCCCCCTAGACAAGTGGCAAGGGATTATTTTTAACAATAATCGCTTGACGTGTTTTTAGACATAGTGGAACGAAAATGAATTTGCCACGAGCCTCGAACGGTATAGTTACGACACTGAGGTAACACCTAAGTGCTACTACTGTATAAATAATGTAAGTACAAGCTCACACAGCGGCCGCTCGACTCATACAGACATACTAACACGCGGTAAGTTTTTACATCGACACATCCTGAAGCGGTATCATTTCCATGACCTCGAATCAAAAAGGATTGAATTGTAACTTGTTAAACTCAATTATGCAAGAAGTTGAATATTTCTTTGATTGACGCGAGATAACGCCTGCAAATTGTTGTGTCAAAATTCGTTTATCCCGTAGGAATTATTTAAGGATAAAAGGTATCCTATGTCCTTCCCCGAGACTCAATAGTATGATTATACCAAATTTCAACAAAATCGATTAAGCGGTTTGGGCGTGAGGAACTAGCAGGCAGACAGACACACTTTCGCATCCATAACATAAGTACGTACGTAAGAAATGTACAATCAGAGAAGTTAATACAGATCGTGGGTCTAATGTCTGGTTTATTCGTATTAAGGAGACAAGTAGTTACTAAATTTTTACTTCATTTTAAGTCATTTAACTTGCCACTTAATTTTGTAAAAAGATAGATAAAAAAAGACTTAAAATTAAGTTAACTACTGTTAAATCGATTAGTAATCGAAAGTGGGCAACACTAGTCGCGTCGGCTCACGCGCATCCCTAACAGGGACGCGCGCTCGAGATTGTTCTTAGAAATGGCGGATAAACGTTTGAGTTAAAAAAGGTTTATAGTAATTAGATAAAGCTGATTAAACGTTTTCACGACATATCTTTGTTATTTAACTTCTTAATACTACTTATCTACTTAATACGTGTAAACAAATGTATTTTGGTCAGGTTATGTCAAACTCAGCCGACAAATCACGACTTACATGGAATTGACATATTCCGACTAAATGACGTGGGTCCGTCAACTGGCTCTCTTTCAATTTCTCCCATTATACATAGTATACAAGGTAAGAGAAGTATAGATTACAATAGTGAAGAAATCTTAGCCGGCCTGTTTAAGTCGAAATGCAAGAGACGCAGGGTTGTTAAGGTAGTGATCATGAGGAAGAGGGGGAGGAAGAAGAATTTTCAAGCGCAAAATTAGAGGGCGCGGATGAGGAAGTAGATATTTTTTGAGGAAGAGGGTGCGGATGATAAAGCGGAATAAAGATAAGATAATTACAATAAAGAACCATCAAAATCGGTTCAGCAGTTAAGAAGGGGTTCAGTAACATACAGAACACACACATAGAAATTCCATATGGATTCCTCTAAAATTGTGAGAAAGCGATAGCGGAAGAGGATTTTTTTATGAGGATGCGGTGATGATTGAGGATGCCAAAAAATGGCGGAACTCTTATTATGAGGAAGAGGAAGAGGAATCCTCAGCAACCCTACAGCCGTGGTATTTGGCAGAACCAAACTGTAATGGCTTCTCTTCATATTCGGGGATTAAACACGAGATAACGATCTAGGGGCCTACTCGCATGTGCTCGACGATATTCGCCTATGATCGCCTTTGATCAACTCGTTAAAAACTACTAGGAACAATTGTATTGTTGCTTGCACGATAATCGTGCCCTTAAAAGATCAATGATTATTATCCATTTACACTCTCGCACTCGGGCTGTCACAGCGGCTGACAGGCGAGATGAGGCGAGTGCAACCACACTCTTGCACTTGGGCAGAGTGTATAGCCTCCATAATACTTTGAAATTCGAAACTACGCAGTGCAAGCTTCGAAAACGCATGTCTAACGTAATTTCATGGTGTTATGTTTGTCGCTATACTCACACATTCCATGGTAATTTGACACTTTTAAAGGACTTTGGATATTTTTTACATAGATTATTTTGTGTTAAGAAGCAACACTTTTTATTAAATTTATCTTTGTAAGCAACAATATACAGTCTTAATGGCTATTATTAAAATTGCCAAAGGGCGTAACAACGGAAGGATAAAATTTATTTTGCTGCAAACATTGGGCATTTAAGGCCGAAAACATTTTAATATGCTACACTACATAGCGCCATGCTACGGATTTCAGTAAAGAATAGATTATAGGTACTAAAACTATAATATTTTCTGGTTGTCTGGAAGAAACAGCTCTTAGTTGTGAAACCGCCAATTTGTAGTTTCGTTATTATGTTAAGTGTGTAGTTAAGTTTTGTACAAATAAAGAATCTTCAATGCATCTAATATATATTTATTTAAAATCGCTTTGAGTATTCAAAGCCATATAGAGTTTAAGTTAACTTCCTAAACAAGCAGCAAAATTTTCAGTTGTCTGAAGACTGAATCTATTTAAAAACTAATATACTCGTAGTTTATTACTAGTAGTAATTAGTATAGTTTATAGTACAATATTACAAAAAAGTACTAATATTATGAATAGAAAAAATTAAACTTAAAAACTTAGAGAATCACTAGAAGCAAAAAGTACAGATCGAGCAGCTAAAAACGATAGCAGAAACATAAAAAGCATAAGCTTCTTCAACAGTCGCCTCTATTTTAGTCTATGACAGATAAAAAATCTTTACTTAAGTTATTTAAAACCTTAGTTTGTTGTTATCAAGGTTCAATTTTGCTTAGAATAAAGGGTACCTTCTAAACATTTTCCCATAATCAAATCTAGGGCGTCCCTAATCGATTATTGTCGGTAAAATTGGTGCTGTTGTTTCATTTATGTTCCAAAATTAAAATAAATTTATGTCAAATTCTTTTTTTCTTGACTCCGGTATGTGAAATAGTTTGATACGATTGTGGTTTATTTTTATAGGATAACTATTGTCCTCGTCAAATGTTCAGATGATCTATCTTTTTACTTACATTTAGTTTTATTGATTTGATATTTTAGCCTTTTCGCATGTCAACAACAAAATTAAAAAAAATGGTCTCAAACAAAAATGGAAAAAGACGGCACCGTACCGATTTTTGAATTTAGAAGCCATCGCACCATTTAAATTGAACCAATCTTCTCACAGATTATAATAATAGATTAAAGTCGTTTTGAGTTAAATTAGATTAATAGTTAGATCAGATCTAACGGTAAAAGTAATTAGGAAGTTACTGTACCTATGGATACTGTAAAAAATTTAACTATAGCGCTAACTGTTAAGTTATTATTTAGTTACCGTCTATCAATGCTGATAAACTGGAAAATTTTTCAATAAGCTGTGGGAGAAAATTTCGATGAGTTGATTCATTTGCGTCGGTGTAAAAATTGAATGAATGTTTTCAGAAGTTACAAAGAATATACTACCTGGATTGTATCCAACGTTCCGCACGGATTGTTGATTGCCATAGTATTTCAAACAAGCTGGACCTCTTGAAGAATCCTTGGAGTATTGCCGAGGGAGAGCCATGCTTCAGCACGAATAGGCCGGCTCGACCGGAGTGATACTACGGCCTCACAGAAAACTGGCGTGAAACGGCGTTGTGTTTCGTTCAGTGAGTGAGTTTACCGGTGACCCAACTTCCCTTATCGATCCCTTACTGCCTCAACCTCGTATCTTAAAAATGATGACATTTCATTGGACGAAAAAAAATTTATTATATATAGTTTTTTAGGATTTTTACAAACAAAAGGTTATTTGAAAGGTTATAATTTATTTATCAAATAACCTCATATCTAGTTTTTTTATAATTACATACTAGGAAAAAAAATATCAGTTTTTTTGCCTCCTGAAATGTAGGTATGTAGTATTGTTAAGATACGAGGTTGAGGCAGTAAGGCATCGTTATGCCCTATGACTATTCCCATTCCCTATTCCCTCATAAAGGCCGTCAACGCACTTGCGACACTTATGTGCGAATGTAAAGCGGCGTTGACAGTTGCTTCCCATCAGGTAACCCGTCTGCTCGCTTGCCCCCCATAAAAAAAAGTATAGCTGCGCTCTGCGTATGTCACGGGAAGCGCTCTGAGGAATAGGGAATATGCGTGTAAAACAAAATTTATTGAATGCAAATTATTATGATAGTGGGCCTAAAGATATACAGA
>JAOTAV010032067.1:0-19825 GCA_026546445.1 Cyclargus thomasi
AAGCTTGGTAACAATCCAGCCACCAGATTTCAGCCTAAACCATGGTGGAATCAGGAATTATCAAGGGCAGTAGCAGAGAGAAGACTAGCTCTTAAAAAGCTCAGACAAGATCGTTCAGTTGAAAACTATTTAGCTTTAAAGGAGAAAGTAGTCGCTGTTCGAAAATTATTAAATTAAGTACAAATCATAGCAAAGGTTGGAAAGCATGTACTAACGGAGTTAGAAGCACATCAATTACTAAAAAGTATGAGTGCCGATAGTGTTGATTACCCTCCTTTTACGACTGATACAACTTCGCCATAATAGTGATATTAATTCGCCTTTTACTTCATTTGAATTAACGTCTGTTATTAAATAGAAAGACACTTCTTCAGGATTGGATGGCATTGTTTACTCCATGATATATCATCTGCCACATAGTGCTAAATTAACTTTACTAACAATTTATAACTTGATCTATTCTACCTCCGTTATACCCCACCAATGGCGTAAAATAATAAAGGTAATAGGTATTCCCAAGCGTAATGGTTCTGTAATGAAACATCGTCCGATTTAAAAACATGCTTCGTGCCCAAGCACGAAGCATGTTTTCTACATGTTTCTCTCATCTAAATGAGAGACAACAATTCTACAAGATGGGCAATGGGCTGCTTCTTCGTGCAGTATAGTAAAAATACATATTTCCATAGAATTATAGGAAGATCTAAAGTCTGGTCTATGAATTTCCAGCATTCTTCACGGAATTCTTCAGCATATCACAACTGAAGAACAGTTACAAGAAGTTTGTGATGAAAGACAAGTGGATGCTCCAGGGCCAATTAAACCAAATGAAGTTGTGCAAGTCAATTTTTTGGAAAACCAGACTTCAAATGTTGATGCTTTCAATAATACAGTCATTATTTCAAATACAAATGAGGAAAACAAGTCGGAGACATTGATGGCAAATAAAACAGATAGAGTTGTAGGCAGCTCTTTGGATGTGTATTAAAAAAAAAATAACATACGGGACTCAAAACTATTCTGCACAAGTCGAAAACAATTCTGTCATAATACTGTGGCATTCGTATGCCCTGTACATATACTTACACAGTTATACAAACATACACAATACACACCTTTATAAAGTAGTTATTAAATAAAAATAATTTAAAACATAACTATGGTTAAGTAGGCAACAGTGACTCAGTCGACAACAGTGATTGATTTAAATTTCCGCATTAAGAGAAAGCATGATCAGGTTTGTCTCTGCCACACATTGTAACACGTGACCCTCAAGCACTTTTGAACTAGTCGGCCAGCAGGTGGAGTGCCGTTAGGTTGAGTTATAGACAGAAAACGAATTCCGCGTTGATAAATTTTAATTTTAAGATAAGTTTTTTTGGATTTGTTTACGTAAAACAATAATTTACGTAAACAAATCCAACGTACGTAATACGTAATTAGCTATAACTATTATATTTGCTGGTTGATAGATATAGTATAATTTTCACTTATACAGTTTTTTTACGAGACTGGATTTTGGTTTTGTTATAACAGATCGTTATTTTGAAAATGGCGTAGGCGTACACAGTGGCTCGTGAATCACAGTGTACCTTACATAGGTACACAGTGACTCACAACTACTGTTTCTAATTTAAATACTTATTATTTATACTTATTATTTTTTTGTGCTGTATTTTAATTTTTATTAATAATTGCTAAATTTAAAGGCAAAATTGTTAGTTCCTTAGAATGCCACAACCTCAAAAAGAAAGAAAAATCGGTAATGTGCCTGCCGAGAGTATAAGAAAAGGTTGATACGTAAGGCTTCAGCTAATGTCTTTCTGGCCACTTTTGCCACTTTAAAACGATACCATCATAAATTTAATGATACTTCTTCGCTGGGAGATTTATTGATTTTAATGAGTCACTGTGTGTGAACCTTTAGAGCCACTGTGGACCACAGGGTTGAGTCACTGTGTACAAATGTTGAGTCAGTGTGCACAGTGGCTCAAAAGTTTTTTTTAATTTTCTATCATTTATTTTGTTTTCTAACTTATGTTATGATTTATGAAGTTGTGTTGATTAAAAATTAAACCATTATAGTTGATTAACAGTCTGTAAAAGTCACACATTAATCTCGTCATAATTTATATTTAATTTACCTCTTTGACAAATATATGAGTCACTGTTGCCTCCTTGACCCTATAGTCTAATATGGTTTCAATCCATCAGTGAGTAGTGACTAAACTGACGTGAGACTGATTATGTTGACGAAGATAACATACTAATAATCGTTAAGCTTAGTACAAAGAGCGTGATCAAAAACTTTTGAAATGCTGTTTTTATGAATGAAAACAGCATCACAAAATGTTTGCTAATGCTCTTAGGTACTAAGCACTGACTATTGATACGGGCGTAAATCTGGCATCTGCTCAGTCGCTCTGAGACTGACGCTAGATTTACGGCTAAAGTCTATAATAAGAGCCATTCCACACTAAGCGAATTTGGTACGGAGTGCAGTGAGTTAACGGATGACATTGACAATATTTTGAGGCAAATTACTGTCAAGTTCTCTCCGTAAGTCCGTATTAAATCCGCTTAGTGTTGACAGGCTCTAAAAATAACAATTCCAGTCAGTTTTAGTAGTACCTTTTATTTATGATACCAGTAATCAATCTTGTTGTAGGGGAGAGCCATGCTCTAGCACGAATGGGCTGGTTCGACCGGACTTCACACCACAGCCTCACAAAAAACTGGCGTAAAAGGAATTGTGCTGTGTTTCGTTCAGTGAATAACTTTTCCGTTATCCCAACTTCCCTAATGCCCCTATCGCTATTCCCTCATAGGGAATCATATCATTATCATTCATCATAGGGAATAGGGGATTAGGGAAGTTGCGACAAGTGTGGAATAGCTCTTATTATGGACTTTAGCCCTAAATCTAGCGTCAGTATCAGAGCGACTGAGCAGATGCCAGATTTAACCCCGTATCAATAGTCAGCGACTAGTACTTAAGGGCATGACAAAAAATGTTGCGATGCTGTTTTCATTCATAAACAGACCTTTATAAATGAAAGCAGCATCTTAAAATTGTTTTATCATGCTCTTTGTACTAAGCGATATAATTATGGGCCTTAGTATGTAATCTTCATCAACACAATCAGTCTCTCGTCAGTTTTATAACTGATGGATTGAAGCCATATCAGGCTGACTGTAATCGTACTCACTACTCTATGAGCTCGAGTGTTATATGATCCGCGAATCGCGACTAGTGACGATATTGGCACACGCATTCGAGTTAATGTAATGAAATATAAGATTATGTTAATTATCACCTTTATTTTCTACCAATTGTTAATTCATTTTTATCATTGACAACACTCCATCAGCTATCCCATTACTACTAATGATAAAGGATTTGAAGGTAAAGTTTTAAAAATTATAAATATTCGACTATAAATCTATCTATCCTATTATATCTCCGCTGTTGTATTTAATTCGCTGACTCCCTTCTCTTTATGTTTTTCCTTCTTTTTTTTAGATTTCTTTGCCTTTTTCCGATTTGGATCTTTTGTTTTTTGCTTATTCATGTCATTATATTTTAATAATTTTTTATACATTTTCAGCAATTGCTTCGCATCTTTTTCCATTTCTTTAGAAACTTCCTTTACTTCTTCTTCTGGTTCTTGGCTTTTGTCGGAAACAGGGTCTACATACTTTGTTGATCCTTCTAAATTATTGTACTCATCTATAGTACCTTCTACATCCTTCTTTTCTTCTTCTGAAGCAATAGGTACAGAAACTTTTTTAGATTCTTCCAGCTTTTTCTTTAACTCTTTATTCTTTTTACGCAAAGCATTTAATATTTTGGAAGTTTTAAGAACGCGCTTGACTTTTTTACTATCCAAATATCTATCTTTCCAAGAAATATTTTCAGAATCTTCCTTTTCTGATTGTAAGCTTTCGTTATCTTCAACTTCTATACCAATTTCTTCTCGAATGGTGTCATCAACCTTTGCTGAAAGAGCTTCAATCTCATTCGTCGTTGGTTCTTTAGATAGAACAGATACACCCGCAACCTCATAACAAGAAGAATCATCCGAAAGTTCGAATACTTCATCTTCGTCATTTAAGGTTAATATTTCTAAATTATTATCCTCTTTTGATTCGGGCTCTCTGTCCTTTTCATTATTTTTTTTCGATTTCTTTTTAGCTTTTTTATCTTTTTTCTTTTTAGGTCTTTCCTCGTCTGATAGACAAACTATTTCAGTGTTTACTGCCGCATCGGATTTTTCGGAGATTTCTCCATCTGATAAATTTTTGTCATTATTTTCTGTTTCACTTTTACTTGTCTGATTCTTCAATGTTTTTTCTGTGAGATCTACATTATTTTTGGTATCATCTTTTAAAACTTGATCATCTTTTTTGACTTCTACGCAGTTATTTTTCTGGTTATCAGAAACCTGTGACTCTTTTTCATTATCTTTTGAAACTTGCTCATCTTTTTGGTTATCAGAAATCTGTGACTCTTTTGTTAAATTTTTTGTGTTGTTACAATTGTTTTCTTTTCTATCTGAAGATAAAACGTCTACAACAGTAACAATGCTTGATTGTTTATTAGATTCAACTTCAATATTCAAATTTGAAGAAACAACTTCGACTTCCATAGCTTCACCACCCATGTTTGGATTTTCTTTCGTTTTATTAATAAAGTCTTCGTCGTGAGTTGCTACAGCAACTTTGTCACTAAGAAGTTTTGTTTCTATTTCTTTAATTGTCTTTTCGGTATCAGGGTGTACAGATTCTTCCATATCTGACGAATTATTTGAGGTATCACCACTACTTTCGGAACTGCTTGCTGAATCTTTTGAAGAACTAGAAACACAGTCATAGTTTTTTCGATCAAGATTTTCTAAAAGATCCATTTTCTCTGTGTCCGAGAGTTGAAGGGTTATTTCATCATGATCACTGCCATCTTTTTTGTTTACCTTTTTTTCGTTTTTATCTTTTTTCCTTGCTTTGGACTTTTTAGGATCTTTTGCTTTAGCTTTAGTTTCATTTGTATTGCTTGTGTTTTCTTTTATATCGTTTTCTACATTTTTAGTTGTTGATGTTGCTTTAGTTGCTTCACATACAACAACTTTGTTCCTGTTGAGTTTTATTTTTCTAGTTTGCTTAGTTTGTGGAACGGTTATTATTAAATCGTTGATGCGTTTAGTAACAGTAGCTGAATTTTCTTGATCCTTTGCTGTCTGATCATGGTCTGAAGTTTTCTTAACCAGTTTAGCTAAAACAATACATTATGATTTCAGTATCCGTTTTATTATCTATACTTACTTAAAAACACACAAAACCATAAAAACTTATTATGTACCATCAAAGAAAATTATTCAGTCAGTTGACGGACCAACTTAGTTTGTTTGGAATATGCCAATTCCATGTAAGCCCTGATCTGTCAATGGAGTTTGACATAACACAATCAAGTTACTTATGTCTGCAAACTGACTATGAATCAGCTTCTCTGATAATACATAATATTATTTAAAATTAAATACCATTTAAATGTTCAACATTTGGCTTCTCATCTTCACTACTGATCTCAACAACTTCAGCTGGTTCTTCTTTTATTTCTACTTCATCATCAGATTTTTCCATTTCTGCATTTTCGGTGTTTTCTGGAGCTTCTGTGAACATTTTGTAATTTTGTGAGATATTGTTTATATCATTATTATATTGTACCAGAACCTGTACTTTTTTAAGAATTAAAAGAATATTCAGTTTCTAACCCAATATAATATCTTGAGATATACAATATGTATTGAAACCAAACCCATCACTGAAAACTGCATGCTAATCAGACCAATGGTTTTGAAGATTAGTGGTAACATTGGTATGCACACACACACTACCAACCTCGCACCGGAAAGCTCATACTGTCTAAGTTCCGTTGTGGGTAAAAACACTGCATAAAGGAAAAAAGATGATTTCTTCCCTTACACTTACACAATAGTTTTGTCTTTTAGGAAGTATCAACTACTCTAACATAAAAAGAAATCTTCATTTTTTATAATATAAATATACATATACTATTATTAATCTGATCCTTTTGTAGTTGAGCTCGGATTGCCCTGGCTCTTGCCTGCAGCTCCAGGAGTTCAAGAACAGTCAAACCAGCTCGTGAGGCACGATTCTTCTCCTCATCTCCACTGCTTTCATCATTCTTCTCAGATTCTTGCCTCTTCTCCTTATGCTTGCTATTTTTAGCCTTTCTTTTTTTGTGTTTATGCTAAAATATAATATAAAATTACAAAACCCAACATACAAAAGCACAAACTGGAATAAAACATTTTAAAATACCTTTTTGTTTCTTGAACTGCTTTGACTTAAGACTTCATCATCTGAAGATATGCTGTCTAGAGATATAGTCTCCATCTGTTCTGGTGATGAACTTGATGACTCTGTATCTGATGGCGGTTCAGCTCCATCTAATATTGCACACAATCTCTTGGAACTTATACCAAGTAGCTGAAATTTTTTAAAGTGGAAGTAAATATTATACAAGACACAATCCAGACTTTAAGATGGGAAATATTGAATAGAAACCTACTTCTTCGGTGCAAAGCTCTTGCAAGTCATCTAAAGATATATTTTTTACACATTGTGGTATCATCGCTTTCAATTCTTTCGTCTTAATTACAGAGAAAACTTGATACATTAATTCCACTCTGTCGTGAATGTAGTAAGCCAAGTCATGTTCCTCGCTATCTTTAAGACGAAAGGTAGACGTTTCTGGCATTTCTTGCTTTGCTTTATGTTTTTTCATACGCTTCATTTTTATTTTACTGTTAAACGTAATTGATTTTTTTCACTTTATTTGCCGATTTTCCTATTATTTTGGCCAAAAATAAACTTAAAAACAACTTTTGAAATTATGACAATGACAATTGACATACCCAGTCAAACATCTAGTTTGACAGCTAAATGATTTTTTTCTTATGGTGACCTAAATAATGCTTAAGCTATGATATCAGAGTAGTATTCTGATAGTATCCCTACTAGTAATCTGATAGTTGTGTTCACTAGTGAGTGGTGTTGACAATTGATACTTGTGGCTATTTTATTCACCCAAAATAATGACTTGAAATTAATTAATTTAATTAAACTGAACATCTGCATCACAAATAAAGGGTATAGGTAGGTAATGTAAGATCTGCATCCACACTCTGATTATAGACTTCTGTTCTAACTTCTGAGGGACACTACGTCACTCTGATACTCATACTGGTGATTGGTGAATCCTGAACGGGAAGACCACAGAATAAATATACTAGGGATATATAGTCTGTGGGGGGAGGCATATGCCAAGAAGAAGAAGAAGACTTGAAATTTTAAATCATGAGTGTAAAAGTGTTGTATGAAAGCGATAATTTTATAATCGTTAATAAACCATGTGATATGTATATTAATTCAGACGATAAAGAGGAGAAAGTAAGTTCATTCATTCATAAAATGTTTGTATAATCATTTTAAAATTTTAGGTTATGTTATTATTTATAATGCTTTACTTTGAGGATGTGACCTTTTAAATCGAAACATTGCACCAAGTTTGGAGCAATGCGAAAAACATCTAGTCACTACTCACTACAGATTGATTGTTTCAGAATACGGTTACGTTTTATATAGGATCTCTGAACTCTCACCTTAGAAGCTCTACAAATCCTTTACACTTCATCCATAGATTGGATTACGCGACCAGTGGTGTGTTGTGCATAGCAAAAAAAAAGTCTGCCGCCGCCGAGGCAGGAAAATTATTTGAAAAACGTCTCACAAAAAAGTACTATTTAGCTGTTGTTAGAGGACACATAACATTTGACTTAGCGGATATAGACTATCCTGTTGGTAAGTTAAAATTAGTATTTAAGGCTTCCTGAGATATTGTATGTGCCCTTACTATTATTTATACCTAGGAGGCCTGCCAAAAGTTTAATCTATAGTGGTATATGTTTTGATGACAGGCATTGATAAAAAACCAAAATGCGAACACAGAATGAGAGCACTCACACATATGGATGAGCCTTGTTTACATCCACGGGATAGCCACACACGCATGTTGCTTTTGGAAATAGGCTACTATGGCGGGGATCCCATATCTGTTGTCCTTTTGAAACCATTTACAGGTAATATCTTTATTCATAACCAAGTTTTAAAAAGCCAATCCTAAAAAAATTGTTTGACCAAAACAATACAATATGTTGCTATTTTTTTCAATATATTGAAAAATACATATGATGGTTATACTGCTTAATGTAGTCTTATCTCTTTTTTAAGTATAATTATTATGAGCCTTTTAGTGCCCCACTGTTGGGCAAAGATCTCCCCTCTTTCCTTCCATGTAGGTATAAAGTTTTTAATTTTTAAAGGAAGAAGACATCAACTACGAGTGCACTGTCGAGCTATTAACCACTCTATACTTGGTGATTACACTTACAGTGGCACCTTGGATAGAGAGCCCCATAGAATGTACCTACATGCAACAAGGTATTTGTGATTCATGGCTAATCTAATTGATCATAAATACACTTTTCATCAAAGTATATATTCAAAAAGCATGTATTTATCATTGAGGATTCTTTTCTCCTAGGGAGGATCCAGCTTTGGCGCCAGGGGGGTGGGTCACATACTTGTTGTCAAGTTATAAAAAGTTATAATCATATTTAATAATAGATGCAATTTTAGCTATGTATGGATCTACCTCTATTCTGATATATATCTTGGTGCCCTTAAACCACCCTCGTTGTGATTTATTGACTGGTTTTACATAACACATCCAAACTAGTGTAATATAGTAATTGTATCTATTCTTTAAATTAAAAAATGAAACTTATCAATTTCAGGTTGGTTGTGCCATTAAAGAAAGAGCCTCTGGATATTCAAACTGAGGAACCTTTTTTCTCCGATGAGGAATTTACTGGTAAATGGAAACCATTGCAGAAATTCTACGAGTATAAATCTAAGGAAGACTTTGTATCTATTTGTAACACTATTGATGGCGACACACCAGGGCTCAAATGCCAAACCTTTGCTTTAGTCATTTAATTACAATTACATTATGTATTTGCTAAGTGCGTGTCAACACATGGCAAACAAAACAGTAATTGGCAATATGACATCATATAGCTGCTAGTCACCATAAAGTCTTCCTTCTTTTCCAACGTGCGCGCTGTCCGCACCTACATTACTCCTAGCGAATAACAAAATATGTAAATGTTTTAAAAAACTAATGACATGAAATCTGTAAAACATGTAACCTATGCTATAACAACCTTACTATGTGATTACTTAGTGATTAAATAGTGTAAGTACAATGTACTGATTAGCTATAACTTATAAATATTTTTAAAAATAAGATAGAAATTAAGTTAAAATACTATTATAGAATTTTTAAGTCTTACAAAATCTTTAACTTTTATTAATGTAACTCTTTACTTAGTAGAAAGTACTCAATTTTTTTTTAAATAAATTTAAAACACAGATCACAGGGCCTCACTAAATGAAACAAAAGTATACAGTACTTAATGTTTTACTTGACCATGGTAAACACACATACTAAAAATGTACTAGATATTTAAAATCTATAAATTATTGCATTACTTACGCCGTGGCAATTAAATTAAAATCGAAATCCAAGACTTGATATTCAGATCTTGGACATTTAGACTGTGCAGAAAGCGCGAATCAACAACCGCAATTCGATCTTTACACTAATAATTCATTTTTAAAATTTAATACTAACTACTGTACTCGAAAAGTTATGTGCATCTTCGATGATAAGATTGAGTATTTACAGAAATGACTTAAGCTTTCGTTTACCTTTTTCAAATACAAATGAACTATGATTCAATTATGCCTTACAAGTTTTTAAAACAATAGACATTAAACCAAAAGTTGATGAGAGTTCAAGGCCATTTTCCCTCCATTGAGTCCTATTTTACAATGACTATGTTAAGGCTGAAGGCATGCCTAGCATAGGCAGGCATATAAGAGATAGATTTAGTTGATTAAAGTTGACAGACCGTCTATCTAAAGTTTATAGCTAGAAGTTTAAGTTGTCTGTCAGAGAATCGTAATATATAAAGGTTACAGTTATAAATAGTTAAACATCAAAAAAATGACTTGTTTCATCTCAAATCACTTGCTTTTCCAGGTTTATTTAACTATTCAACATAATGCTTTACAGTCTGAATAATTGCTTAGTGTTTTAACATATAGTAAAACTAATTTGAAACCTGGCCTGTCTAAAACATTGCACAAAAATTTTAAGGTTAGTATAAAGTTTACATCTGCGTAAAATATATTTGAGCTAAAATGTGTGGAGGGCTGAGTACTTTATGTGTAAAAGTGGTCACAACTTTGTCATTAAAATTATTGTCATAACCTATTTAGCTAGGGTTAAATCCTAACCAGACTCTGTAGACACTTAGAGAAGAACGTAGATTACTTCTACAATTTGCGAGACTTCGCGAGTCTGGATACAGTAAATTCCTAATAATTATAGTCGTCCCCGTTGGCGTCCTCTGGATTGTATTTATTCTCATCCTCTGGTTCTTGCTTGATGTGGACATCGAGAGGAGGTAGGCTGAACTCTGGGTAATCTGAAAATCATACAAATTCATTGTTAGCAAATATTTGGACTATGTACACAGTAGAAAGTACTATAACAATTAGGTTAAACACGCAGCATTTTACATCAACATTATTACATTTTCATTATAATAAATCAGTATACAGACAGTACTCGTTAGTTTCGTCATCGAGCATATATACATTAGAGAAGTAATGTTAGCCATCCGTGTCCGAAACTTATCAGTGTTTTGGCACTGATAAATTAACCGATAACCAACTAACACTCGCACTAAAACAGTACGCACCAACAAGAGACCTGTGTGTACGTACCCCGACACTTCTGACCAATAAGAGCGCCACTGCGCTCTTATTGGTCAGAAGTGTCGGGTCAAGCCACTGCTTGGGCGGATTTTTTTCCGAACAAAACTAAAAACATTTCCGCTCTTTTGTTAATATGCTCGTTGGGTTTTGTTTTATCATCCTTTTTTCTCTGTGTTTAGATACACTACACAGACTATTTGTCTAAACTGGACTGAACATATGGTCAATGTTTAAAATATATTTGAGTGTTTTTTTCTATAATTAGGAAGTAAACGAGCAGACGGGTCAGATGATGGAAAGCAACTGCCGTCGCCCGTCACTTGTAACATCGGAAGAGTTGCCGGCCTCATATTGACGGAATTTACGTTTAATTTAGCAGCCGAAAAAGTGCAAGTGCGTTGCCTTGTAATTATATAGGAATAGGAAGTGAGTTTTACACTCTAACTCGTTCACTGGAAGAAACACAGCGCATGGCTGTTTCACGCCGCCACTACAGTCGGCACATTCGTGTCGAAGCATGGTTCTCTCACTTCAACGGCCCTCCCCAGATAGAAAGCTAGCGATATATTCTCACCGTCCTGCGGCTCCTCCTTGATCTTGATGTCCTCTGGCTTGACCTTGGGCTCTTTGCGTTCGCGGTCGCGACGGGAGCGCTTGCGGTCCTTGTCGCGGTCTTTGTCGCGCTCCTTGTCGCGGTCGCGCCGCTCGCGTCGCCGCTCCGACCGCGAACGCGACCGCCGGCGTCGTCTGATTAACACGCATAATTATTAATTACAACACAGAACAAGATGTATGTACTACATGCTTTAGTTTTAGTAAAACGATTTTCATATAGTGGGGTAGTAGTACTGCAAAATATACGCATATCTATCGGAGCCAAACGAATCGAAGTCATGCCATCATTGATGCGAATGACGTCATCAGCAAAAATATCGGTGTCACATGAAAATATCCATTATAAGAAATCAATTTTTTTATGATATTTAGGGGGCAAGATGGCAGACGGGTTACCAGATGGAAAGCAACTGCCTTCGCCCATGGACACTCGCGGCATCCAAACAGTGCGTTGCCGGCCTTTATTAGGGAATGGGGAATGGGAACAGGGATAAGGGAAGTTGGGCCACCGATAAACCCACTCACTGAACGAAACGCAGCACAGCGCCGATTCACGCCAGTTTTCTGTGAGGCCGTGGTATCACTCCGTTCGAGCCGGCTCAAGCTCATGGATTTCCCACAGGAAAGATTATAAGACATAGAACACGATTATCACTTTGCAATTGTAAGTGCCACTAATACAAATGTTATGAATGCAAAAGTAGGTCTGTAAGTATGGAGATACTTTGAGTCCTGGGGAAGGACACAGGATACTTTTTCTAACCTTTCGACGGGTTCCTCGTCCCGCTTCTCTCGCTCCCTCTCGCGGCGGCGCGTGCGCGAGCCCGAACGTCTGCGCGAACGCGACCGCGACCGACGACGCGTACCTGCAACAAAAGACGTAATAAAATATCTTTTATTGCAATTTTGTAGTTTATATATATAATAAAACAGTACAATTAGATTCGCTGTCCTTTTCAGCCGGGCTAAGATAAATGAATGACAAAATTATGTCTACACGTTTTCTTGATGTTAACCAGTTCTCATAATGAATATCGACATTTTGACTACGCTCGAGAGAGAAAGATTGGGTTATGTCAAACTCAGCCGAGAGGTCACTACTTACATGGAATTGACATATTCCGACCAAATGACGTAGGTCCTTCAACTGACTCTCTTTCAATTTCCCCCGTTATACATACGTGATATATAAATTTTCGCACAACGCAGTGCGGGCACCAACTAGTGTTTTAATACAATACTTGTTTTCGATTTTAAAACGGACCGAATTTTACGGAAAAATATGTACAAGCGCACATTCGAATTTCTTATCAAAAAAACTTGGCACCTCTTAGGTACAAAAACCCATCAGAAATTTATTTTTATCTCATAAACATATAATTCGAGTCCCAGAAAATGCTGTCACATTCATACTTTTATACTAATATTATAAATGAGATAGTGTCTGTCTGTTACCTCTTGCTGAAATTTGGTATGAACTGGGGCTTTGAGTTTTGGGAACGAAAATCGGCAACTTTTTGTCCCGGAAAAATGTACTCATTTTTGCGCAAAGGAGTTGTGGCCATTGAGATATATTTTATTCCACAAATTTTCTTTTCCTGCGCAATAAATCGAAAAAAAAAATTAGGCCGACATTTTCTTAACTTATGTTCCCAATGCTGGGCAAAGTTCAACGTCATCCTTTGTGTGTTCGCTCGCTCTGTTCCACCAATGCATAATAAACAGTGCATGCGAAGACACGAGTTGAGCGCCGCCTTCCGATAGTCGCGCCCTAGTTTTAGAAGGTTACACACCTTTAACTACACTGCCGTTCTCAAGCTAAAATACCGCTATGTACAAAGAGTAATTTTTAAGTTATGAGCAAAAAACGCCGCAGTTTTTTTATGGGCCTGGTACTTCATAACGGCAATATTAATTTTAATAACTCGATGACTGTAAAAGCTACAAACATTTTGCTAATACACGTCGATAGAGCTTTTTTTCCGATTATGATGGGATCAAAATGTCAAAAACGACCAGATGTTGGTTAACGGCATTTAAGCTTGAGGATGGCAGTACAGCTTGACCACAACCTCTGTATTGCATCCTAGGAACAAGTGTTCAACTTAGGTGGTTAAGCTATAGCCTAGCCTATATAGGGTTCATCAGACCCTGACTGTGGTCCCCTATCTTTAAATATATATTAAACTCTACTCACGGTCCCTATCGCGTTCCCTATCCCTGTCCCTGTCGCGCTGCTCGAGGCGGTATCGCTCCCTCTCTCTCTCGTTGTCCTCGCGGCCGGAGTGCTTGATGTTGACGTCGGCGCCGCCGCGACGCGTGCCGCCGAGGCCGCCACCTGAAAATGACATAGCATTACATGGTTATAAAAGAAAGAAATAATATTTCCTAAAATAAATAACTAGGATTCTTAAGTCACTATTAATATAGTGGAAAGATTTGTATTTTTGTTATAATGAATAAACTCATTCGTATTCAAAAAATTTTGGACTGCTAGATTGCTACATAATCACAAAGTGGCGTAGGCTATAATTATACCTAGAAACTCGGCCAAGTGCGAGTTGGACTTACGTACAATACTGCCATACTCAAGCTAAAATGCCCCTATGTACAAAAAGTACTTTTTGAGTTATGGGCAAAAAACGCCGCAGTTTTAGTATAATACATGTCGATAGAGCTTTTTCTTGTGATTATGATGGCATCAAAATGTCAAAAACGACTAGATGTTGGTTAACGGCATTTAAGCTTCAGGATCAGATTGTGTCCAGTTATTCAGTTGACCAGTTATTCGCAGGTTATATGTATGGAGGACAAATTAATGTAATATTGGCGTCGCCTCTTTCACAAGAGGCTCGCACTTTAATTAAGTTGTATTTATTATGTATAAGAGATCGTGCTGTTAAAATTATTGTGAATGATACTATGACGCTGGCATAGATGCCAAGTGCATCATAAACCTCGTCAAAAATATGATTTAAAAAAAAAAGCTTCATGACTGCAGAACAGTTCTGTATACATATAGGGTATTAACTGACTAAGAATATAAAATAATTTTATTCCGATTAAACTCTGCCGTGGGTGCCTACTCTTGCCGTCCTCACATCCTCCGTGAGGGTATATTTAAGAAAGAGCTCCCCGGGTTCCCATAGCTTTTCGCTCCATCAGGCGCGAATCCTAGGGCGTTTCATTTCGTTGAAATGCTCCCCTGGGATTTCATTTTGTTCCACGCATGCTCGGGTAAATATATAAGCCAGCAATATATAAACTCACCTAGCCTTCTTGGCAACCATCCCTTCACGGTCCTAGCTCGTTCAACATCCACAAGTACTCTCTTGCCGTCAATCTTCTTACCGTCAGCATGTTTATATGCAGCTGTAAAATTAATATTCAATTAAAATCTTAGTAACAGCATTTCCATCTTTTATGCACGCCTAATTAAATGTTAAGTTTCAATTTTGCGGCATCCATAAAAGATCGCTAATGTGTTTATTGGCTTACATGAACTTTTGAGTCTATTGACCATAACATTATTTAACTCCTGTCACTATTTTTTTTAGTTTCTATTCTTGAAAAAAGATATAATAAACTAAAATTATGCATTGTGTTTGAATAAAAATATTAATTTTACTGAGATATTAAAGTCAAAATCATGTAAACCAAATTAATATGCTTATTTAATTTATATTAAATGAGCATTTATATGATCCTTACCAATAAAAAAATGTACACTTTGTGTACAGTTGTTACACTTACATAATGCTCATCTTTGTGTGCCAAAAGTCTGTGGCATATTCTTTTCATGGGATCGTATTATTTATCGATACAACCCCACAAAAAAAATCGAATCGTCGTGTCATTAATGTAACAGAGACAAATAAAAAATATTACTGAGCCAACCCAGGGGCTTCTGGCCCCTTCAGGTTGGGGCACTGGTTTGGGGCCCTGTGGCATATTGTCAGGCCTGCCAGGTGGCATTGTTATGCCACTGTTTATTATAAAAATAAATGTAACTATAATTATACACATAATGTAAGCTGTAAAAATTGTATACGCAGTAAAAATATTTTTATTAGTAAGGAATAAAAAATAAAGACAACATGTACAAATAAATTAAGTGAGCAATTTTTAATATTCACATTGGAAAATATTAAAAATCACTCAAGTGAACAAAGTACCTATGTAATACCTACCGACCAAGCCGACAGACGTAGTATATAAAGGAATACCTACCGTAACTACTTACTTTTTTTGACCCAAATCAAAAAGTACTTACTTTGACAATAATTTATAGAAAATTTCCGACGTCCGCCGGTACAATTTACCATTTACCTGGTGCGCATTACTTACGTATCCAAAGCGCAAAATTTGTTATTTAAAAACTTAAAATAATTTAAAAACTTTATCGTATAGTTATAAAAATATTTTACCTAATTATGTTGTAAAATTGTTTTAGGTAACATCTATTAAACGTTAAAAACAACCGGATCAACTATAACAGTTTCAAACTTACCAATCTTATTATTCGTTTTTATATGTAGGTATCATTGCGCTTATTTTTGCGAACAATAAATGAGCAATTTTTTTTACCTTTGTTGAGTTTACCTTTTTTGTACACTTATAAAGTACCTGTACCAGTGACACTTACTAATGCTTACTATGACGATTATGATGATAATTCTGTTTTATTAGTAATACAGTGTTGTAATTTCTTTAATTTAATACCAATCATATAACAAAGGAGTAAAAACATGCGACGAACAATTTGTTTGTAAGCAACAACTGGACAGATTTGGTGAAATTTGGCACAGTTGCTAAAGAGATGAGCTACTTTAATTTTGGATTAATATACGATTACCGCGATATTAACTTTTCAGCGCACAAAGTTGAAACTACACTTTATAACATTTAAAAAGTACCCTACCTATTACAGTTAAAATTTTATTGTATGTTGGCATCTTACCACCACATACAAACCTATAAAATAACGTGGCCGGTATTCTCGAGTTTGTGTGGTAGGGTCTTTACGGCTGGGTCTGTGGTGTGAATAGAAAAAACCACTTATTAATCATACATCTTAAATGGTCGATGCAATGCCATAATTATGACTATAGAGGGATTAAACACTATATTACACGGTTACTGTGGCATGTGCATAATCCTTCCAAGTTAAAAGGCGTCCGATATTATAAAACTCATAATAGTAATCTTTACATTAATTATGATGTTATTTATAATGATGTATAACATACAGCCTGTATTTAAAGTATAAGAAAGGATAACTATTATGAGTTTCAGGCAGTTAGTTAAAAACTTCATATATAAATATTGCAGTATTTGATTTCTTTTGAAAAACCCAGTGTCAACTTTTCATGTGGAAAATATTAAATGTGTAGATAGTTCACACTGCGTCTTTCTTAAAATTCATAATGTTTGATAGTGTAGCAATACTTACAGTGCATGTCTCGTTCATGTTCATATTCAATAAATGCATAGCCCCTCGGCTTTCCATTGTCTTTGTCATATATCATGTATATCTGAAATTTTATATTTTGGCATTAAAATTTTGCAAAATCTGCATTATTTATGTTGAAATTAATAGTGTTGATGATTATATTTCTTATATTTTATTTGTACAATTTTAAAGTTTTATTGAGTACACTAAAAACCTTACCTTTTTTATTTGTCCATATCCTTCAAACTCTCTTCTGAGCTTAGATTCAGATGTGTCATAATTCTGAAAAAAAGTTCATTATTTGTAAGTTTCAATATCAACCGAACAGAATTACAAGTACCTCTGCACACAAAAACTTCTGAATGGATTGTGTTCTTTGAAAATATTGTTTTTTTAAACTTTGTGTTTTTTAAAAAAATTTTCTGAAGTTGCTGTTACATGTTTTTAAAGGAGTTTTAAGTTTTTATTGGCAGGTTAAAAATTTACTGCTAATTTATTTAGAAGCAAAACAAGTTTTATTTTATTGGTTATGTTTTGTTATACTTGGTTGTGTTTTGTTGTACAGTTTGAAGTTATCTTTGTCTTTTAAAAAAATCTTCTTAATGCAAATAGTCTTTTACAAGTTGTTACTTTACCTGACTTTTCCATATAGAGCATATTTTTCTGGATCTACTTTGACATTGGCAACTCACCAAGTCAGTCATGATAAAAAGAACAAGAAATGTTACATTTATGAGTATAGACAACATAGATATACTCACAATTCTAGCTACAAAAAGTGTTTTGAAGGGGTCACCAGTTGCTTTAGCATTAGTGCTGGGATCCCACATAGCAATCTCTTGCTCCAGTTTGTAAGCAGTCTGCTCCGCTCGTTCCCTTCTGCGTCTTTCCAGTCTTTCTTCTCTTGTCTCCACTCTGGTCGGTGGTGGAGTTTCCGAGGGGTGCTACGATTTTTATAATAAGTAACTTCAAATTTGCCAGATATATGTTGCAATTTATTGTTATAAATATAAAATATTTATTTTGTAAAAGTAGTTAATGTTTTTTTTAAATGTTTTAAAAATTAACTAAAATGTCTAAGTCATAGACAGTTACTATGATATGTAATTATGCACAGTCCGAATACACTTCGTTCAATGATCTTTTATATAAATAATACTAACCTCAAATAGGTGAAGAAAAGCGCCGACTCCATCGTAGCCTTTTTGTTTCTTTTCATGTGGTAGTTTTGCTGCTGGTGGTAAATACGGTATAGGATCTCGTGCCGCAAATAATGCGAGAAGATTTGGGGGTAAAAACTGCGTCATTTTACCACGCCAAGTGCCAAGTCCATCAATACAAATACACAAAAGTTATTTGAGACACAACACACATTTCAGGTCTAAAGTTTTTAATAAGTAATGAATGCACTTTACTTGTGACAAATTATAAGCAGTTAACGTAAACTATTAAAGTTTTTGCAGATATTTCTACAAAATTCTCAACACATCACGGTTTACGACATCACGCCGCCATTACAATATTTTTTTTAAAAGCGGGAGTCGGGACGCAAGCATTTCACCTTCAGATACGTCATACGAGTATTTTGCCCACCTTTTAAAAAAGATTACACGGTCAGTCTGGTTCTGGTATCGAAGCTGGCATCAGTTCAGTCATAAGTTTAATTTTATATTTAAATTTTTGTTTTGATATTAAAACAATTTTTTTTATCTCAATGAGCAAATCATCACATGGGAGTTGTTTAACTAAATATATATATAGTTATCACTTGTCAGGCATTTAGCGTGGTATGGTCGAAATTTCAACTTAATAGTAACGTAGCATGATTGATATTAACTTTTACAGGTTTTGGGAGTAAGTATGTACTTGTACTATTATATTTTATTCTGTGGTAGCAAACAAAATCTTATATAAAATAACCGGAAGCATGTTACACTAGTATTCTACAAAATTATTTATATCACGCATAATAACGAACCAGGAATATGATTAACAAAGCTATGAGTAAAATAGACATAACACAGAAACTAATAATAACAAAACATTTAAAATTTCTTCCTAGACAAGTGTTTTCACCATATATTGGTCCACGGATTCTAAAAGGAGATCTGTTACTTTGTTCCATTGATGCATGCATAATTCATCAAACCATTTGTTTCACTGAAATTGTAAAAAAATAAAGGTATACAATTTTTACAAACTCATCTTTGATAAATAAACATACCTACCTAGACGTATTAACAACTCCTTATCACTAATAAAAATCGGTGTTTCGGTGATGGTGGCCGGTTTCAATGAAACCAGGCCTCTTACGAAAGCAGTCATTTTAATCTGCCCATGGTACACGCGCCCTCTTTTTTCTTCATTCTCATAACCCAGTGGGACGGATAGCAACCACGACTATCAGGTGATCAGCCTACATTCTCCTAACCAAACTCGGAATTTATGTGTTTCCGACGCGGGAATCGAACCCGTGACCTCCGAGCCAAGACGTGGTATAGTAACGAGCGATTTAAACTGTTTTGTGTGTAAAATACTCACTATCGGAAATAAAGCCTTATATTAAGCAGATACTAGCATTTCTCAGATCTAAATTAAAGTTAAATCCCAAAGTTAATCTTACGAAATTTGCATTATTAAACCTTCACATCTGATTTAGATTTATTCTTCTTCTTCTTGGATTATGCCTCCCCGTTTAGGAGTTGCCAGTATCAGAGTGTGGATGCAGATGTTCAGTTATCAATAACTGATGATTTAGGTAGTTTTCCAATTACAGCACTAGAGCGCATTATGCGGCATAATGCTTAACGTTGAATGTTTCAACTACAGCAA
>JAOTAV010032088.1:0-19820 GCA_026546445.1 Cyclargus thomasi
GTGGTTGGATACCGCTGTCGATCCTGGCGACACAGGAGATGCAGTGGTGGGAATGTGTGGTGGGCCAAAGCCCGTGTAAAAATCCACTGAAAAGCGTTTAGATGTTCTTATCAACAACGCGGCAGTTCTATTTGCTCCCAACATAAAGTCAGACGATGGGATCGCATTGGGGGTGCAAATCAATTATTTTGGACCATACATATTGACTAATTTGCTGCTACCGCTGATTACTCGATCATCGCCAAGTAGAATAATAAATGTGGCATCCGCGGTATACAAATATGGACATGTGGATTTGGATAACCTCACCGAGCCAAGGACAGGCTGTTTTCCTTCATTCAGCTCGTATCGTGATTCCAAGCTGTGTGTTGCTCTGATGACGGTGGAACTGGCTCGTCGTCTTCAGGGCACGGGTGTTACAGCCAACTTTCTTCACCCAGGATGTAGCAGAAGTAATATAGCGAATAATGTATTAATAAGCTTAATTTCAATAGCACCTCTTACATTCATCTTTGAGATATTTCTTAAAACATTGCGAGAAGCTGCACAGTCAACGATACATTTGGCTGTGTCGCCGGAGGTAGAAAATATTAATGGCTGCTATTTTAAGGACTGCAAATCAGAAGAAATTAATGAAAAGGCGTCAGATAAAGATCTCGCTACAAACTTGTGGTCTGTGTCAGAAAAGGTTGTTGGTATTAATTAGCACGAAAATATTGTGCACGAAAAATGTTCGCAGCAATTTAGGGTCTGTTGGAATTCGGATCAGTTCCTGATAAGCTTGCTACCCTATCCTTAGGAAAATATATTGTTTCTTTCCCTCTTTTATGTTAATTGTATGAGATTATGTGTGAGTGGTTATTTTTTCTTTTTTTTTTCTTTTAATGTATTGTATTTGTTTATAAAATCGTATGAGATTTCTGATATTATTAAATAAATTTCTATGTTTATTATTATTATAAGACGTGTCGGATAGGCAACCCGACATTATTTGACAGGTTTTCCATACAAAAACTGGCAGATATGTCAACCTTAATGAAACACACTTTTTCGTGGGCTATTTCCAAACTGGTCGTGTATCTGTTATAAATTTGTAAAATCGAAGTGAATATAGTTGAAATAGTATATGAAAAAGTGTTATTCGTTAAAGTTGAATATGAATTTTACACCATCCACCAACAGTACAATCAATTACATATATGTCAGATATGCTGTGGATAGTCTATATGTCACTTATCAGGAAGTATCTTATTCCTCAGAATATAAAAGTTATATCTCAATATAAAAGTTGAAATTCTTCTTGTAGTAAATACTCTTTGTCTCTTCTTAATTGTGTCAGACATTTAACCCTATCAAATAGTAAAAGATGAATGTTCTTGTCATTTCAATTTCAGGCATTTTTGAAAGTAATACCACTTTATATTATAAATATTGTTAAAATTAAAAAAATATACAAAATTAAAATGAGTGAAGCGTATATACTTGAATACCTCGAGCGATTTCTAAATTACATTATGTCAGCTGATAATTCTTTATCATCGACCAGTGATCCAAAATTGTATTATTTCATAGCCGGCGTCGGAGGATTGTACTTTGGATTTTTGTTGTCTATCTTATTGGATATACAATTCTATCGGACCATTGATACTCTGCAGCAGAAACTATATGATTGCATCGCTTATATCGGTGCAAGACTGCGGAGTATACAGAATAATAAGCAGAGTGTAGCACAAATTGAAGAAATAGCACAAGCTGTACGAGCAATACGAGATAGAAAATGTAATAACATCCTTACAGCACTTTGTTCTAAAGAGTTCAATGACGATGATTTAGCAGATAAAGAGGTTGTTGATTGAAATAACTAAGTTGATGTCTTTGTCGACTTTTTTTACGTCCATCACTATGAATTCATTAAACTTAATAATGGTGCATAATATGAAAAGTAATTTATATCTTTAACCGCATCACCGCCTAATGTTCCTAACTTTTAACCAATGCTTTACAAAATTTTTATTGGAAATGCAAGATACTAAAAACTGCAAAATAATAAAAATAACAAATATCATTATGATTTTATTTTGCGTTCCATTCTAAGGTTCTGTCTAATAAGGAAGTTAGGTATTTACTCGTACATTAAAAATACATTAAAAGGTCTAGGCGCCGAACTTCCCAAGTATGCGCTTTGTTTCATACAAAAAATTTACGGTTGCGCGGTAGTTAAATTTCAGGTAACAGAGTACTGGGGACATCGAAAATGGCGGAGCAGAATTGTGGAGCAAAATCTAGCGAATAAATAAAATAAAAAGTCTTTACAAAGTTGTATCAGCTGTCTATGTAAAATAAACCACGTTTTCTAGTTAACTCGGTTTCCCGGGCGCGAGCTATCGAATTCCTGGATCGAAACCGTTTAAACTGCATTAAAAGCGACATCGTGAGCAGTGCTTTTGTTGACTGAAGTATGCTTCAAGTTAAATGAATCCGGGGACAGCGTGAGGTACTGGTAAAGTTAAGCAATTAGGGGAACTACGAGATTGCAACAAACTTGTTTTCCCCGGAAAAAGTACGGGCGAGATGCGGCATGAGACAATTTACTTGCTGTTTCGTGTTATGCAGCATTTTATTAGTTGTACCTTCTATTATGATGATTTAAGGATCTTCTTTAATATTTTTGATGCGATCCTGTGTGATTGAATATTTATAAGGTGACCTACTTTGGGTCTCTGGGTGGTTGATAAGTCAATAATAAAATATTATTGAGGCTCTACATACCAGCGATGATCGTTGGTCATCAATCGGCATGATTATTGTGAAGCATCCACCCGATCTTCTTATTGCTTTGTCAGCGAGTTGGTCAAAGACGTAGATCGGCGAGCAAATCCGAGTATGCCCTCTACACACTCGTATTCGTGTGTCATCGTTTGTAATCGTTAGAGGAGCCCAAGAGGAGAATTTTGGATTAATTAACACGAGCGAGCGAGATATCATGGAATAAAAATCATTTCTTAGTTAGTCATCAACATTTCTTAGTTAGTTCGGTTCTTAAAAAGATATTTTTAAGTACCGAAATGTAATTAAAATCATCAGATTGAGATAGGGGGAAGAACAGTTTTTTAGCGTATTTTACGCTAAACAAACTGTTCTTTAGTGTATTTAAACGCTCCCCATTTTTTAAAGAAGATATACCTTTAATGTAAGGTAAGCCTGAAATAACATAGAACAACAAAGCATTATATTTTTGTAACCTTTCCCAGATATTTTATTTCACATTCAGTTAGAAATGAATTAGTCCTTGCTATTTAAAATGGTGTAATATACGTTCAATAACAAAAATCAATTTTCGTTTTTACATCCTTTAAATCGCTGTAGCATCTTATGCCACCGCTAAAATAAAAAATGCCCTTTTTATTTATTGTTCCATTTTACCTAATCTATAAAACGTACTAGGTCTCCACGACGCTCGAGTTACTCCAAAATAGCACTCTCACCTCCCCGGCTATTATGTAGAGGAGTCATTACCTGCTAGTTATCTAAATATACTATATTCGATCCCTTCATACATATGTATCTTAGTCATAATATAAGGAAAATTTTTGATTATTTCGAAACTGGGTAATCTGCTTTGTTAATATAAGATAGTTTCCTTGGTATGTGTTGTAATATTTTAATAAATGGCTTTTAGAGGTTATATGGTCCTCGAAACAAATTTCAAAACTAGATTTCTTTAATATTGAGTACATTTACACTATCAATTACTTTCAAGAAGATCACTTTTTTTAAAGATAAATTAATCTTAGATTAGTCATAGTTAATTTAAAAAAAGTAGAGGGCGCCATGATACGATAATCATACACGAAATACTCTTTTGTTTATGGTTGAAGTTTGACCACACCACCATGTCCACACTGACCACACACCAAACACTGACCACAGGTCAACATTTTACCATAAATATTTAAAACTATGGTGTAGAGTGTCTATAAAAAATATAATGTATTCTCAATTCAATCACAGTCTTCAATTTTGCAGTCCGCATAAAGGTCTCGTTACCAGACCATTAAATTTTGTAAAAAAAAAAAACAAACTTCAACCATAAACAAAAGAGTATTTCGTGTATGATTATCGTATCATGTCAAAATATTATAGTGTGCGTAGCGTATTATTTGTTAAAAATATATACAATATTAAAGCATATTGTAAAGTAATATTGATACTCCATGCTTCTCTCTATATATCACCTACAACTGGGGGAAACATGCTTTTACATCAACGCATCTTTCGTTAAAAGGGGTACAAAGTTTTCAGCTCGCGTATTAATATACTGATTATCGTCGTCGTAAAAGTCGTTTAAAAGAAGTTCAGTGACATACACACAGAAGAATTATATATAGTAAGATATGACATGTTATTTATCTAAACAAATGATACTTTTATAAAAGATGTATAAATATACCATATAACAAGTTAAAAGAAACAGGATTTTGATGATCATCCATCCATCCATACATAATTAAAATCAGACTCTGAATACCCTATACAGTCTGATTTTTATTACAGTTAATGAAAAATACTTCGAAGTACATACACTGCATTTGATTATATATTTGAGAATACTTTGTTTCAGCCAATTCCCAATAAGAATAACACATTACTTTTTACAAAAACTTATATTAAAGCTTCATCATCTGATAAATGATCAAAATCTTTTACGCTATTGCAATTGAGTGACTCCAACTACACAATTTTTTAATTTGGAAGATTATTTTTAGGTTCAACTTATGGTAGCCAGACTATATTTAAAAAAAACGAAATTTCATTTCGCAAAAGCACAACCGATTTTGACGAAACTTGCAGTCACACCTACTTATATAACAAAAAATAAAATTCGGAAGTGATATAATTCCAATATCTGTATTCTGTGTTATATAACTACTCTGTAACCCGAAAAGTACTACAAAATTAGTAAAAAATAATAAACATATTTTCTTGCAATTTATTTTATATATTATACCTATAATGCATATCAAAACATTACAACTATTTAATCATATCCAAATTAACAAGCTTAATGCTAAGATTCCACAAATCTTTCGCCAGGACCTTATCAAGGGCTTTTTTGTGAGGTTGTTTCATTTGACAGTTTCTAAAGTAGCATCCACTTATATTCTCAACCTCTGGAGATACAGCCAGGTGTATAGATGTCTGTGCAGCGTGCCACGGAGTTTTGTAGATATCTTTAAGTAAAGCAAAAAGTTTTCTTACGATCCACTCATTATTGATATTCGTCTTGGTGCTTCCCGGGTGAAGAAAATTTGCAGTAACCCCAGTACCTTCGAGTCGTCGACTTAGCTCCATAGTTATCAAAGCAACACACAATTTAGCATCACTGTATGTAAAATATGAAGAAAATAAACCAGTGTGGCCCTTATTAATATTTTTCATATCTACAGTGCCATGTTGGTATGCTATAGATGAGACGTTTATTATTCTGCTCGGTGCTGTTTTCTTAAGTAGTGGTAGTAGCGACATCGTTAATAGGAACGGTCCAAAATAGTTTACCTGCATTCCCAATAAAAGTCCATTCTCTGATTTTTTATTTTCATTAAATAGTGCTCCTGCGTTATTGATTAGGACATCCAATCGTTTCTCAGCGGATAATATATGATTAGCGACCGATCTAACAGACTCAAGACTCGCGAAGTCCAAGTAGATGAAGTGTACGTCGGTGTTCCCGGAGCGCGCCACAATAGTGTCCCTGACGCTGTCGCCGTGTCGCTCGTTGCTGGCTATGAGCACACGGGCCCCTCTTTCCGCGAGGTCCACGGCTGTCTCATATCCGATGCCGGAAGTACCACCAGTCACCAATGCCACTTTGCCGACCAAGTGACGACTACTCACGCACACGCCTGCGGTAACTTTCATGTACCAAAAAATAACCAAAACAAACAAAATTATTGTGACAACAGTTAGCGATACAAATATCCACATTTTGGAAATACCTTTCTGATTTTAAATTGTATTAATACTTAAAACTAGTAACTGTGTGTTTCTATCTACTGATATTCATGAGCAATTTTATGATAACAAAACAATTTTTACGTATCTAATATGAACTGTATTGCATTATCAGCTGATTTTGATATACTTAAATTCCATTTTAATTAATTCATAACCTTATGATAACCTTTAAAATATCGTTACAGGTATCGCGGTCTGCACACAAACACAACTAACTACAAACGAGCGGTGAGTATAAGCATACGCTTCTTCAAGGCCAAAGACGATAAAAATACCATTAGTATTTATATAAATACTAAGAAACGGAACATTTTAAATTATATATTGTTTTCTATATTCTATATTGTCTTAATTTTCCCACACTGATTTGTTGATGCTGGTGCCCGTTTTCTGAGCTTCGTCTTCCACCAACCAACCCAAGGTCATTTTCTGTTTCTTAACTATCATTGCTTAGTGCGAAGACAATAATTAAAAACAATATATTTTATCGTTAGATCTTTTTACACTAGTCTAGAGTCAACAGCTAGAAAATAATTACAATTCGCACGCTTAACCAATCAGCGAGAAACGATTTTCTCAAGGCTTTTTCTAAATTATGAACGTAAGATAAAAGCACATTGTAAAATGTGCGAAAAAATTTGCGAAAGTGTCTATCTCTTAATCGTCTAAGCCTAAACTTATAAAAAAAAATTGGTTTTTCGTCTCGCATATATATGATCTCGCATACTTGACCTAAATAAAAACATATACATCCAATGACAAAAGTCTATCGTAATAAACACATGCTCCATCGTTCGTCGCTTTTTAAATCCCTCTTCATCTTTCGCCACCTCACAATCATGACTCTCCACTCATACAAACTGAATCAGGTCACCCGTACCTAAATCATTCACTGGCATATTGAACCGAGACTAAATTTAATTTAAACGTAATAATAATAATAATAATGATAATAATTTATTCGTTTCAAGTTACAATAGACTCATACAGATTATATTACAAAGTCCCATATATTTCATCACAAAAAATGGGGAGCCCCACCAGCATCCTGAATGCGTTATTGTCCTAGACGAAGGGCGAAGGGCGCTGTAAGACCTTTGCATATAGGCTGCCCAGAGGCTGCAAGAGTAGAAAGACGTACAGAATGATTTAAATAACGTTCTCTTTACTTCTACGGAACATTTTGCACACCTCCTCATGACCATATTCGCCCGGACTGACAGCGCTCTTCGCTCCCTTTCGGTGTCTGTATCGTCTTGCAGGGTGGACGTCACGATGTGTCCGAAATACTTACATTGCTCAACTGACAATGTCAATGTCAAAGAGCTGGCATTACGTCTACTTTACTGGTTTCACCGTGAAATAGGTATACGCTATAAAGCCTTTGAAAGGTCAAGGAAACAGGCATACACGGGTGTTCTAGAAGTAGATTTTTTGACCTTTGATCTGTTAATGACGCAATTATTGTGTAATGTACTGAATGATGCTAATTGTAATTTTACAGCAGATAGTCTCGTACTCCGAGATATAATAGTAAAAAATATCTTTACATAAAAAATTAGTAACATGAACATTTATAATATCATCACAGAATGTAATGATAACGACTCAATTCTCGCAACTTATTGAACTTTTTTCTATGAAGCAGTCTTTTATACTTTCATTAAATATTTTTTCTGTCACATTCCACAGAGCATTTGCCAAATCTTTATCACGAGCTTTACCACAAATTTCTTTTAATTTACAGTCTTCAAAGTAACACCCATTAACATCGTCCACTTCAGAAGATACAGCTAAATGGATAGAAGTCTGCGCTGCTTGTTGTGGAGTTTTGATAAACGGTTTGCATATTGGAAATATTTTTCTAGAAAGCGTTGTACTAATTATGTTGGTTTTACAACAACCGGGATGAAGAAAGTTGGCTGTGACACCAGTGTTCTGAAGCCGACGAGCCAGTTCTACGGTCATGAGAGCTACACAAAGTTTTGAATCACAGTATCTGACAAAAGAAGAAAACGAACCACTCCTCACTATATAGAGATCGTCTAAATCTACGCGTCCGTATTTATACACAGATGATACGACATTTACTATTCTACTTTTTGGTGTACTTCTTATTAGTGGTAGAAGTAAATTTGTTAATAGAAATGGTCCGAAATAGTTAACCTGCATGCCGATTGGAAATCCATCTGATGACTTCTCGTTTTTGACATCGATCACGCCGGCGTTATTGATTAGAACGTCCAGACGTTTTTCTTTTGCTAAAATATTGGCAGCAACTGATCTCACAGATTTGAGATTGGCGAGGTCCAAGTAGATGAAGTGTACGTCGGTGTTCCCGGAGCGTGCCACAATAGTGTCCCTGACGCTGTCGCCGTGTCGCTCGTTGCTGGCTACGAGGACACGGGCCCCTCTCTCCGCGAGGTCCGCGGCCGTCTCGTATCCGATGCCGGAAGTACCACCAGTCACCAATACCACTTTGCCGACTAAGTGACGACTACTGACGCACATGCCTGTAGTGGCTTTCACGTAAATATAGATGGCCAAAACTATTGTAATGACAATAAATATTAATAACATTATAAAAGTCAACATTGTCCAACGACTGACTCTATCGAATAAATAAGGAACACCTTGAGGAAGAGTTTAAATATACATAAAACGAGGCATCGAATATGTTCATTAACATTTTTAACTATAACTTAAAAATTAAAATTGTAATAAGCTAAAGTGAATGATAGTGGAATCTCGTCTCTATCTGAAAAACCTTTAAAATCAAAATATATTGAATGCTTCATTTTAAGATATATAAAGATTTTTACAAAGGTTAACATGAGAAAAAATTAGACTAGAATAGAATAGAATAGAATAATATTTTATTTACAGATTTCAATTCAATAAGTATACAATAATTTAACCCAAAATATTAAAATATTACTTAAATGGCATAAATAATAATAATAATTTTAATTAGGTACAAATTGGACCAAAGTGCAAAGTCGGCACAACTAGCAAGTAACCTACGCCGGTCTTCCGCTTGACCCATTCCAAGTAGCATCTCCCTTTCAGTTTACAATTGAAGACATAAGTAGAAGAAGCGGATATATAAAGCAGATATAAAGCAAAATAAAAGAATATTCTGTCACTCATTATTTCAAGAGAATGGAGAACGAGTAGGCAATAACGCGAACGTACGATTGCTAATATTTTTGTGGTTCTAAATTAAAAAAAAAAATAAAGCATTTTATTTTTGCCCGTAGCTTCGCTAGCGTTAAGAGATATTTGCATACAATCTTTTTATCCTATTCTATCTCACTGGGGAACAATTCATCGAAATAATGTCAAAAATCATTGTAAATATCTAAATATGTTTGTTATAATTTCTACCTACATGCATAGAGAAATTATCTACATGATAAATTTTAACACAATTCGTATAGTGGTTTTATGGTTATGACTGTGCGACATACATTGATTGAGCATTGTCAGTCAGTCACTTCACTTTCAGTTTTTTATATGTTTAAACTAGCTTTGACCTGCGACTTTGCCCATGTAGAAGTGATTATACTATTCCACGGGAATTTCATTCCGTTCATTTTTTTTTTCATTTCGGTTAAAAACGTATCCTATAATTTAAGTCCTCTATCAGTATACTAAATTACATGAAAATACGTACCTGACCGTAACATTAAAGGATTGGGTCCTTAAGTTATTCTATATTTTGTTGAACCATAATATGCACAATGCACATATTATCTCATAAATTGATGTGAATAGCCATTTTATTCACAGTAATTATAAATATTTACGTTGTAAATTACGACTTTGTGTACGGAAAAAAAATATTTACTTATTTTCCGTACATAAAGGATAAAAACGGGACTCTATTACTAAATTCTTCGCTGTCTGTCCGTCTGTCTGTCTAACTCTTTGTCTGTCTGTCTAGGCTAGCCTTGTGATACATCTCAAGAACGGTAATAGATAGTTGAAACTTTCACAGAATATGTATTTCTATTGCCGCTATAACAACAAATACTAAAAACAAAATAAATTTAATATTTAGGACTGGCTTTAATACAACAAATAGACTGACTGATAATCCATTTGTGCAATATATATAATTTTTTAATTGATTGATAAATTCAACGCGCTTCACATTGGCTTCGTGGCCAAGTTAAATTCTGGTATAAGAAATGGTTCTCCTAGAAGGCGAAGTTTTAAATCCTAGCTAGATAAATTAGTAATTTTTTTTTTGGTTATAAAATTTAGAATTCTTTCATAAATTTAAAACTTTGTTACTTAAATTTCTTTTAATATAAATTTTAAACTTTCAGAAATACGTTGTCTCTGTATTTTTTGCTCTGTATTAGTACGGAACCCTTCGCGCGCGAGTCCAACTCCCACTTGGCGGGTTTTTATTTTTTATTTAACTTAGATATTGAGCTGTAAAGTCTTCCTGTGTGATTTTTTAGTAATTGTATGTTTTTGTCCTCTGTTTCTTCTTCTTATTCAATTAAGCCACGGCGATTTCATTCTTATTTTCTTCTTTTTTTTTCGTATAGGTTTTAATTATTGTAGGAAATCAATTTACATTAAAGCTGTATGTCTGCCACTTCACTGACTTTTTTCAGAGTTTCCTCGAAACTTGTACCTCTGTTACTCTCGAGATCACTATTTTTAAATGGTTTTCGTACCGGCGGCGGTCGGCGACAAACTTGTACTGTGCCCTTAAAATTGATACTTTTATTTGTCCTCCAAACAAAGTTACATAATTAAAAAAAATACATATGACATTAAGATGAATACAAAGTACGTATAGAGTTTTTTTATGGAGCGTCGTCATAATTGCGTTACTTGTATAAGTACGTATTCTGTAAGGACCCGATTAATGGCTAACTCGTAGGATTACCGTAGACCCGTAGATAAGGCTGCAGCCTAGGGCGCTAGGGTGGGGAGAGGGCGCTAAATTTGTTTCATCGCGGCTTGTCCAATCAGAGAAGTTGAAACAGATACAGATTTTTGATCTAAGTACATTGGTCGGGTTATGTCAAGCTCATCTGACAGATCACGAGTTACATGCTATAGACTTATTCCGACCAAATGACATAGGTCACTTTGACGTAGGCCGACAAATTTCCTTATTATACATGGGACAGCGGGGTAAGTTTAACCTCTAATGGGTATGTTAAAACCAAAAAACCTAAACCATTCTCAGATCCCCTTTAACACACACAAAAAATTTAATCGAAACCGGAGTGTGTATGTCACTGAACTTCTCTTAAACGACTGGACCGGTTTTGATGAAATTTTTTGTGAAAAAAATGTACCGTGGACATTCAGTTTTGCTAAAAAACTGCATAAATTACGAAAATATTTATTATTTTATCATTATATTTTTGACATTCCTTATTTTAATTTATGTATGATAATCTTCTAATTGTAATTTAAGTATATATTTAAAAAAAATAACTATTTCATATAATTGTCATTGTCTGACAATGTAATATCATTGTTATTTTTGTTTGTTTGTTAGCTAATTAATTGTATTTTTCAACTAAATTTTATTCTTTAATTTTAATCACATGTATTTTAATTTGTTATAAAGAGGAGCTAAAAGTAATTGTAACTGCTGTTTACACCAACAATTGACTATTGCTTTAGATTAATTACAACTGGCTAAGATTTAATGTATGTATCAGCATAGAGGAATTATATATTATATATAAAATAATTTGTCCATGGTATCAGCAATAAGTTGTTTGTGTATCAATTTAAATAAATAAAATAGTCGGTTAAGATGAACGATTTTTTTTACATAACACAATAATAAATAACATTATAACCGCTAAAGAGGAATTCTTATTTCTTGTTTTAATATTAATCTATATATATAAAAGAAAGTCGTGTTAGTTACCCGACTTATAACTCAAGAACGGCTGAACAAATTTGGCTGAAAATTAGTAGGGAGGTAGCTTAGAGCCAGGAGACGGACATAGGATACTTTTTATCCCGTTCGACAGCGTTCCCGTATGACTTGACATGAAACGTCAGTCAATATAAAACGTGGTATAACAAAAAAGAATCAGACTTAGAATAACAAAACGCAAATGACAGCTATGTAATTGACGTAAAATGACAGCTAATATATTTAATTCTTCTCTGAGTGTGTATGTCACTAAACTTCTCTTAAACGACTGGACCGATTTGGATGAAATTTTTTGTGTGTGTTCAAGGGGGATCTAAGAATGTTTTAGATTTACAAAATAGCTCGGCAGGACAACGTCTGCGGGGTCAACTAGTTGTATATAAATTATTATCTGTTAGCGGGATAAGAGGTTTCAAACTCAGAATGTATGGTCAAGGCCGTTGGTGCATGTAGAAGCCTTCATTGAGTTAATCGAAAGTAGTTCTTCGAAAGGTCACTTAGCAAAATTGCTAAGAGCAATTCATTTTCTCATTTCTCTGGCAAATAAGTCCCAATTTTATAAAACAGTAACTTTACATTAATTTTAATTGATTTTGATGTGAGTGTTTTGTCAAAACCATTCGATTTTTTAATAAAATGTCCTAAAATAAATTGCAGAAATTTAAAGGAGATTCCCTTACAATAATTTAACACTATTACAACCATATAAGACTCCTGGTAGATGTTTAGCCGGGGGCAGTTGGAACACTTGATTATTTTCTGTCTGTTATACTTATACGATGCAAGTAGCAATTACATGTTACAAAGTATTGTGTACATTTATTTAAAATACTAATTATGTGTGCTAAGTAACAAGCGCGTTATAATACAAATATTTAAAGTTCAAGTCCAGTCTAGTGTGGCCCACAACAAATATACGGAACAAAATTTGCAGTTGAATTTATACTCGTAGTCTCAGTAATAAAATAGGATAAATAAATAAGGCCTTGGGCTCTATATTAGCAATATTTTTGTTTATTATGTTTCGAGTTCCATACCTAAATAAAACTTGCAGATATCAGAAGCATAAAAAATATAGATGATTGCCGTGGTACAGCCATGCTTGGCACGAACGGGCCAGCTCGACCGGAGTGAGATACCACGGCCTTACAGAAAACTGGCGTGAAACGGCGTTGTGCTGTGTTTCGTACAGTGATTGAGTTTGCCGGTAGCCCAACTTCCCTTATCAACCCTATCCCTATTCCCTCGTAAAGGCCGGCACTTGCGACTATTCGGATGTGTCCATGAGCGACGGCAGTTGCTTTCCATCAAGTAACCGATCTGCTCGCTTGCCTCCTAAAATATAATAAAAAAAGGTATATATTGGTTTCAATATACCAGGATACGAACCTAGAGACATTGCAGATACATTTCAATAGAGATATTTGTTTCTCCGAGTCCGGAGACTTGTAACTTGTAAGCGCCAACGCTTATGACTTGTGGCAAGTTCGAGCATCAGGAATCGGACCTTCATTACGACATTACGTGGCATAACAATCTCATGCATGGTCCTGATATTGCATTCACGTACTTGCATTCATAAGAAACGGAAAAGTAAAAATGTTTCTTGTTATTGCTATATCACTTTTAATTATACTCATACTCGGACTGGCATTGTATTGTAGAAGAACTGCAGGCCGATGTGAAAACAGTAATCATTTAGTTGGTAAAGTTGTGATAGTGACGGGAGGAAGTTCTGGGATCGGATTCGAAACTGCAATGGACTTGGCGCAGAGAGGAGCGCGGGTGATCATAGCTAATAGGAACGAGAAGAACGGTTTGGACGCCAAAGCTAAGATCATGGCAGGGTCGGGTAATAACGACGTCCATTACCACTCTTTGGACCTAACCAGCTTCAGATCTGTAAGGCACTTTGCGAATAATGTTTTATGTACCGAAGAGCGTTTGGACGTTCTCATTAACAATGCCGGAATATTGAACGGGAAGCGTGAAGTAACAGAAGATGGGCTCGTTGCGGAAATACAGGCCAACTATTTTGGACCATTCCTCTTAACGAACTTACTCCTACCGCTCCTGATGAAGACTCCAAAAAGTCGGATAGTTAATGTTTCGTCGGTAATTTATAAGCTCGGCCGAATAGATATCGATGATCTCAATTTGGAGAGGAAAAGTTGGATTTCGAAATATTTAACATATGCTACAACAAAATTGTATATTATGCTAATGACGGTGGAGTTGGATCGACGTTTGCGGGGCTCCGGCGTTGTTGTTAACGCCGTGCATCCCGGAATTGTGGGGAATACTAACATCTTCATAAAAGATGGCCTACTAAGAAGATTTTTGCATTCATTGTTTGCAGAATTCCTCAAAACTGCTAAAATGGGTGCTCAGACAATCGTTTATTTAGCTGTATCGCCTGAAGTTGCAAATATGAGTGGACAGTATTTTGAGGATTGCAGATTGGTGAAACTAAACAGCAAAGCCAGCGATGCGGATCTCGCGAGAAAACTTTGGGACAAAACGTTGCAGTTGGTACACTTACAGTGATCTTTTTAGAAAAATTAACATTACAAAATAAACTTGAAAATACTGAACTGGCTTGATTGACTATTATTTTGAAATATTTGTAAAAGTGCAGGGAGGGTTTTCATAAGGAGGGAAGCGATACAAAGTTATAAAATTTTTTTTATTACCTAATAATTTTGGTCAAGTTGTGTCAAACTCAGCCAACCTGTCTAACTGACACTAGTTTCCCATGGCTCATCACCATAGCCTGCGCTCTCGTAGCTACTTCTTTTTTTTACCCGAGTAGCACGAATATGAAAATTATGAAATATTTTAAAGTGAAAAACAAGTACGTTAATCAAATAATACAATTTTAATCGCTGTTTACGACAGATCATGATTTTGTTGATAAAACTGGACCTACTTATGCAAAATGGAGCCAACCTACACAGTGGCATATCAGAGGAAATAGCCATTTAAATTGTTCAGGTTTAGGTTTAGGCTTTCATACTCAAGACTATTAAGACTTCGACGCCTGTCCGTCTGTCTGTCTCCAGGCTGTACCCCATTAACGGTAATAGCTTGAGAGTTAAAATTCTAACAGAATATATATATTTTTACAGCAGTTATAACAAGAAATACTTAAAATTTATGATAATAATAATAATATTGTGCGTTGTAGTAACTATTGTAGTATTTTAAAATGCATATTTCTCGAATAACGTGATAAACCTCCGTGGTTTTTTGGTGATGTGTCATATGTTATATGTATTTCTCATTTAATATGTTGGATAAATAAAAAAAATACAGACAAAACTTAACTTTAAAACTTTTTTTTGCAAAATTATCTCAGTAAATGTAAGATAGCAATTTAAAAAAGTAAAGTTACAAATTTGCAACAGTTCTGACAAACATAACTTAAAAAATTAGAAACAAGGGAGATGGCTAAAAAAACTTTTAAACCTCAAACTGGCTGCTAACAAATGTCGAGTTTTTAGCTATGTCTGACCTCCTCTAAACATTGACGTATAAAAAATCTGATTTGAGTTAAGAGGGTTAATTTCTAAAGTTTTTGGATCATTAATTTGAAAATTGGTCGTGCGCAAAGTGTTCGAATGCGAGGTCATTGAACTGCCTCACAGCGGTGAGATATGGAGAGCAATGTATTGAAATGCAGTAATTGCAATATTGTGATTAGTGAACTGTTATCTTTCGTGCAGAATAAAATTGATGTTACGAACAATGAGAGTTTAATACAAATTTGTAAAAGTGCTTATTCTGAAGAGGATGTGGTACAAGCGAAAAATTTATTATTTCAAGCTATCCCGAGTAAGAAGAAACCCATAACAAGAAAGAATAAAGGCAAGGTTGTGAGAGATCTGGAAGATATTATTCTTGTCTTTAAAGAGACGGACCCTGAAATTATACCAACGTTTGTGGCACGAGATCTGCACAAACTACCGCCAGTTACCTTCGACCATGTCGATGTGACTAATTTGTTAAAAAATAACGTGATACTACAATCCGATATTAAGCATATCAAGGAAAATTATTTAACCCTTAAAGATCTAAACGCTTTATGTAACGGGAATATTGATCTGCATACCTTAGATCAATCCCCAATCGAAAAATCAGAGTGTAATATTAATAGACAGAGACATGGATATATGAACCCAAAGTAGACGAAAGGTTTGAAAAGCAAAGGATTCATACAACTCAGGTGAATAATATTATTTTTTAACAAAAAATTAAATCGACTTCCAAAGGAAAAAACTAAAATAATACAAAAGAAACTAAAAAGTATTAAATAAAATTTATTCTTTAATAGTGTTGCAGTGCAGTTTTAGAATTCGGTGAGGCATCAGCCTATTTCCATACACAATGTTCATTATTTTAAAGTCGGTACCAGCTAACACGTCATGATTTGTCTTAATTTAAATGTTTGACTGGTACCGACTTCAAAAATCTTGGAATTGAAGCTAACAACCTAGCTCACCGACAAAATGTCAACCAATATCAGCGGCGTCAGCGGCTGAGGTACATAAAATGTGCGCTTTAAAACTGACTGATGATGATGATATCAATAATTACATTTCGATGATGATATTAATCATTATAATTTGCTTAGTAGTGGTATACTTTGGGTTCTTAAAACAGCCCCGAAATCTCAAAACGCGTATCTTTAGGGAAAAAGGAGTGAGGATACTCATAATGAAACCAAAATTATATTTCCCTATAAATTTTGAGGTGTTCTGAGATATAATAGAATCATTATTATGAATATAATTTATAGTGTAGTAGCATATGCTTTCAGTTTTTAAAATAACGCCGAAAACCCCAAAATCGTATCTGTAAGGAATCACGAGTTCTCTCAGTACCTTCACAATTTGGTTTTCGTGAGGAAGAGTGCTGTATTGTGTTTAAAACAGGCGGTTGATTATTATACCAAACGAAAAACTCCGGTTTTCGCTTGTTTCTTGGATTTGTCCAAAGCGTTTGATAGAGTTTCTTATGAGAAGCTTTGGACAAAGCTAAAAAAAATAGGTCTATCAAACGACATAATTGGTCTATTAGGGTATTGGTATGGTAATCAACTGAGCTGTGTCAGATGGGGAAATTCTGTCTCTGAGGATTATTCTTTAAACTGTGGCGTAAGACAAGATGAGAAAACGTCGCCCAGATTGTTTAATATATATGTCAATCAACTGATTTGGGAGCTCAGCAGTACTCATATTAGTTGTCATATCGATGGTGTATGTGTAAACAAATTGAGTTATGCTGATGATATGGTACTGCTGAGCCCCTCAATTGGTGGTCTCAACAGCTTATTAATAAAAAGCTGTGAGAGGTACGCCACGGAACACGGCTTGGAGTACAATATAAGAGTACATGATATTTAAATGTAAAGGCAGAAGTAATGTTTTTAATTATCAAGATTGTCCACCACCTTTACTTATCGGAGTCCCGCTAAGTCGTGTTACAAATGATAAATACCTTGGCCACGTGGTAACGGAGACTCTCAGTGATGAGGAAGATATTGAGAGAGAGCGCAGCGCTTTATCCATCCGTGGTAACATGTTGGCACACAGATTTGCCAGATGTACAGCGCCTGTCAAAATAACGCTTTTCAAAGCATTTTGTCAGGCGTTCTACACTGGTGGTCTGTGGGCCAACTTTACACAGCGGACCTATGGCGCCTTGCGTGTCCTGTATAATAATGTATTTAGGTCTCTGTTTCGCCTCCCTCGATACTGTAGTGCATTCGGGATGTTTGCTGACGCTGGAGTAGATGACTTTTATGCAATTATGCGGAAAAAAGTAACCTCAGTCGCGCAAAGGGTGCGAGGGAGTCGGAACGGAGTCCTAAAGATGATGGGGAGAGAATAGACTCCGCTCTCCTACGTAGACTCACTGAGCTACATGTCAGGGCAATGTCTGACAAGTAGCTCAGTAAGTGTATATTTAATGATGGCACGTCATGTAATTTTTTAAATTAATTTCTATTATTCTATTGTTCTTTTCATATTATGGACTTATTTGTCTAATAATAAATGATTTTTAATTTTTATTTATTAACTCGATTTCGGCAGAAGTGCGGGTCGGTTCCTTGTTGCATAACTATGTCCAATTTACACTAAAGCATAAATGGTACGGTGAACACACATTAGAAGGTGAAGTACAATAAAGAACACAATCTTTGTATTTGTGTGCGAAGTTAAAATATAAGCAACGAAAAATGGTTTTAACTATTGTACTATCATTGACTTTATTTGTAGTTGCTGTTTATTTGTATACAAAATTAAGTGAAGGACGGTGCGAAAACAGTAATCATTTAGTTGGTAAAGTTGTGATAGTGACTGGAGGAAGTTCTGGAATCGGGTTCGAAACCGCAATGGACTTGGCGCAGAGAGGAGCGCGGGTGATCATAGCTAATAGGAACGAGAAAAACGGAATGGAGGCCAGAGCTAAGATCATAGCAGGGTCGGGTAACAATAATGTATTTTATCATTGTTTGGATCTCGCCAGCTTTAAATCCGTAAGACAATTTGCCCAAAATATATTGAAATGTGAAGAAACATTGGACGTTCTAGTTAACAATGCAGGAATTTTTTATGGTGCGCATGAAATAACAGAAGATGGGCTTGTTGCTGAATTGCAAATAAATTATTTTGGACCATTCCTATTGACTAACCTTCTTCTACCGCTACTCAAAAAGACTCCTAAAAGTCGCATAGTAAATGTTTCGTCGGCAATATATAGGCTCGGCCGAATAGACCTGGATGATTTGAATTTGGAGCGAAATAGTTGGATTGCAAATTATTTGACGTACGCGTCATCAAAATTGTACCTTATGCTTATGACTGTGGAATTAGATCGTCGTTTGGGTGGCTCAGGCGTTACCGTTAATGCAGTACATCCAGGCGCAGTTAGAAGTAATATTATAGGTACGGGAGGAATAAAAACAATTTTGATGTACTTAGCTAAAATATTTACTAAAGATTGTAAGATGGGTGCACAAACGCTTATTCACTTGGCTACGGCACACGAGTTGACGAAAGTAAGTGGGTGCTATTTTGTAGATTGCAAAACAGTTAAAATGAGTAACAAAGCTACTGATATGAATGTTGCAAAAAAATTATGGGAGAAGTCCGCTCAGCTGGTTCTCTTAGAGTAATAATGTAATAGAGCTGTTGATTGGTAACTGCGTCCTGGTGATCTAATTAAGGATAAGGACTCTAGATTGATCTCTCTAGGTCTATAATGATTGTACAATTGATGCACGCTATTTGTACGCATCGTTGTCAAGGTTAGTAATTAGTAGACATCGTATTACATGTGCTGTCAAAACGATACCACGTCCGCACAGAAAACTGGCGTGAAACAGCGTTGTGCTGTGTTTCGTCCAGTGAGTGAGTTTACCGGTGGCTCAACTGCCCTAATCTCTATACCCATTCCTTATTTTCTCATAAACCACTTGCCTTCACATATAAATACCCAATTTTAACCGACTGTCCTGTAAAAAAATTTACTACACTATTTTGGCAAGTAACTTTGGAAATTAGCGCCTGTTATCTAGATTCCAAATTTTTTTTATCTGTGGTTTTCGGGTTTTCGTGTCCGAAGGTAAAAGGACCCTATTACTACGAATTCGATGTCTGTCTTTATTTAAGTATGTCGGTTTACCTGTCTTCAGGCTCCATTCCTGAATAATCGCTACACCCAACTTTAACCAACTGTACTGTTAAAAATGATAATTTACAAGAAGAAAAATTAACTAGAATAAAAAAGTACATAGTTATTTGACGACCTCTGTGGCGCAGTGGTTGAGCTTTGGTAGCTCACGCCGGGGGTCGCGGGTTCGAATCCCGCCGAC